>VCJN01001587.1:0-12445 GCA_006384855.1 Tetraselmis striata
CCATATTTTTGAGCCGAGATTAGATAAACGAGCTGAATGGGGGCCCGGCCAACCACCACCCGTAGATGAGTGATCGACGCGCCACCCATCTACTTACGCCATCCGAAGGCCACTGTACCCATATGCTAGTGATGGAGACCGCTATGGGTCGAATCGTCTGCTCATAGGTGCACCGGAAGCCGATGGAGCGACGGGTAGCTGTGAAAATCTTTAAAAATAGCAAAAATACGGTTATCGGGAGGTGAGACACGGGATGAATCGCATGATTCTTCACCCGTGCCTCACCAAATCCCCAACGACTCGGCCCATATGCGACAGTCTAGGGTGCCTCACGCAGGTCAAGCAGACAAGGCTGTCGTAAACACACAGAAGGCAGCAAAGAGAGAAACAATGGTTACAACGTTGTCACCACCCGCCGCTATTTATGCGTATGGCTAGCTCACAACTAGCCACCACCAAGCGGCACGCGCACTGCTAAGCGCGTCACCGTGGAGAGTCGTGCCTTGAAGTGTCGAACAGGAGGTCGTCGCTTAGAGACCTCCGCACATGTAGTTGACACATCAGTTTATACACAAGTATACAACTGATGTTGCAGAGGCAGGTGCATAATACATATATGCCCGCTACGGGTACGCACATGCGTATTATCCCGTAACTACTACTGAACAGTGTACCGGTACCAGTAGGACTCGTCTCATGATTCATCATCCACCAGTACTCGTATTGTGGCGCGTGACACACGCGCGCACACATACGATACAGCAGGTACTCGTACATGAATGATGCTACGATCATACAGTACCCGTACAGAGTATGCCATTATTGTCACACTACATCTCTCCCCCCTTGACAACAGTGTGAAATAGCATTCCACAGGCAGTTTAATTTGCAGTCGGCACACGTGCCGGGTATTTATGCATATGCTCCACAAATTCAGGTGACTTTACAAAGTCCAACCATTTGGGAGTAGCCATAAAATCCTGCAATGCTATTGTCCTTTTAACATCAAACAAACGATGCCAAACAGGGGCAATAGACTCATCCGCAAAGTGAACAAGAAATTGCAACTGAGTACCACGTAAACCGGGCATGGAACCGATTTTAACGCTGGTAATCTTGTCAATCTCATACTCATCATCAGAGTCGTCACCTGTACCAACAACAAGAGGTACATGCGGGCGCAACGGCGCAGTGGGACAGGGTCTCAAGTTATTAACATGAAATACTGGGTGCAACTTAACACCAGCAGGTAATTTCAGTCGATAACTATGACCGCCAATTTTCTCTACAATAGAAAATGGGCCAAGCTGCTTGTCCATCAGCTTTTTGCAAGGCTGACCTTTGACCTTAAGCAGACGGGTATCCACAGATACTCTATCTCCAACATTGAAGATAGGAGGATTGCGCTGTTGCCTAACACTAGGTCGAACAGTCAATTCATCTTTATGGACAGCCAACACTGACCGAACCAACTCGTGAATCTCCTTCATATCTTGGATACGTTGCTGAGCATCACGAGAGAATGCTATTGTTGGTCTCATACCAAACAATACATCCGGAGGCGTTTCAGGATTGAAACCATACATAACCTCAAATGGTGCATGCTCAATGCCAAGTGCTTTGTTGGAATTATACGCAAATTCCATCAATGGTAACTGGTAACCATCGAAACAACAAAACGCACGAGCCAACTCAGTGACTATGGCATTAATGCGTTCAGTCAAACCATCTGTTTCAGGATGTTGGCCACTAGACATGTTCAATTTAGTGCCAAGTCTCCGCCACAGAGTTTGCCAGAATGCAGACAGGAACCGTGGATCTCTATCAGAGACGATCACACGAGGTATTCCATGCAGCCTGAATACTTCCTTCAGAAATAATTCAGCTGCCTGTCCACCAGTCACGTTGACTGTGGTTGGAATAAAATGTGCTTGCCGGGACAGATGGCAACACACAACCAACATAGTATTATAACCATTACTCTCAGGTAACTCGGTTATAAAATCCAAACCAACCGTATGCCATGGACGTGGCGGTACTGGTAAGGGCTGTGTTGGTGCAGGTGGCTGCGGACGTGCACGAACACGCCGGCACACCGAACATTGTTCACAATAGGTTTTCACGTCATGTCGTATGCGTGTCCACCAAAAACGGTCCAAGGCACGTGCCAAGGTGCTTGCATAAGCACGGTGACCAACAGAATCATGTAGCTCATACAATATCTTATTGATGATGTCACGATTGGTTGGTATGCAAAGACGTCCATGTCTCCAAAAATAACCATCGTGCTCTACCACATGACCGGACTGCTTCCACCCCCCCCACACTGTGAGATTCAGATGTGACATACAGGTGACGAAGCACTACTACTAGCGACTATTATTTATCCGTGAAGGCTGCTGCTGGTGGCGGCACGTCCATCCAGTTACGTGCGAGTACATCCGGCGTTATTGCCGGCGGGCGATAAATCCTTTTTGTCATCATTCTGGTAGTCGTACCAGCCCGGTGAAGCGTACATGGCACTGACGTACAAGGTACAAGGTTGTCCGTGTAGTACCGGGTAGTACGCGATATATTTATTACGCCGGTACCGGGTATCTAGTACGAACCCTAGTCGTCCTGTGGATAACTACGACTATTAGTACATGGGAGCGCAAATCGCAGCCGTACGTACTTGGTAACACTGGGGAATTTGTAGTACTAGTACTGCTGATCGGGCCTGCCAGCCGTCCGATCAAAGGTCATCAGATGGGCGGTTTGGCTGCCATGTTTTGCCAAAGAGTGCTCACGTTACATAAATATTCGCGAGGGGGAGGGCGGGGGCAGGCAGCGGTTTGCCGAAGAATGTTTGAATTACAATATTCGCGACAGCTGCCATCGGGGGATGTGGCCCTGCGGGGGGGGTGGGGGGGCGGGCGGGCGTGGTCCCCCCGCCGCCCCCGCGCCCCCCCCCCCCCCCCCCCCCCGCCCGCCGCTCCCGCCGGGGGAGTGAGGGGAGGGGGGTAAGGGGGTGGGGGCTACTGCTTGTTCTTGTTCTTGCGTGCCCGGGGGACCCTCCGCTTCGACGATCTCGCTGCCTCCGCCTCCGCCTCCGCCTCCGCCTCCGCTTGCGCCTGCGCCTCCGACTCCGCGACCGTCAGTTTCTTACCTCGGCGTTTCTTCACTGGCCTCTTCCGCTTCTTGTCATCCCTCAGTGTCTTCACCACCCCGGGAGGCTGTGCCGTCGACGACGCCGCCATGAGCTTCCTTACCTTCGCGTCGGGACGCCCCCTGTGCCCAGACACCCACAACAAGCCACAATCGTTTCGCCTTTAAGCGGCTGAGGATGCGGCCTCCTCGGCCACCACGAATTGCGCCGCTGGCACTGTGGAAGCCTTGGCGTTGAGGTGGGCCTTACGGCGCTCCCGGACGAACCTGCGCGCGGCACAAGTTAGCCACGAGTGGGTGCGTGCTAATGTGGAGGATGGAGTGTTTTGTTGCGCGCCCACCTTGTCACGCGTTTCCTCATGTCTTTCTCGTCCTCCTCGATGCCGGCGGCGCGGACACGCGAGACAACAAGGCTCGCCGCCCACTTTTGCCCGGGGGGGCGAGGTCGGCCATGGCGCTGTGAGCGGTGAAGGGGGGGGGGGGGGGGGGGGGGGGGCGGCCGAGGTGGAGAAACTAACACCCAGTCGACGACCGCCTTCCGCAGCAGTCAACGACACATCGGAGGCGAGGAGCAGCGCGCCACTACTATTTATATGCACGTATTGTCAAGAGCTAGTCGGTGCGGCATTGTGTCGGTGTAATTTCGCAATGTTTATTGTTGAAGTAGCACGGCGTAATGGATACGGCGAGTGAATCCGGGATAATGTGTGCGACGAATGTGCGCGCGCAGCGGTGTGCGGCGGTGTGCGGCGGTGTGCGGCGGTGTGCACCGATGTTAATATAGTGTGAATATTATATCGGCCGTAGACGATCAGGTCTGGCAGCACCGCCCGTGCTTGTAAATAAGCGACAATGGATCTAGTCTCCCGCTAGTCTGTGCACCGCCAGTGCACTCCGCAAGCCCCGCCTCCATCCGCGTCGGAACCGGTAGTAAGTGTTGTTGTGTGCGCACATCGTGACAACATATTACACGGTGGCAATTGCAATTATTAGCGGTGGATAATGTGAAGGCGTTTTCGAAATCGACAGAGAATGAGGCGGTGCTGGCGGAGTGCATTGGCGGTGCATAGAATAGCATGTCCCTGGGGTTTTGGCTGCATCGGACGCCGTATTCCCACCCATCCGGCACGGAATGTCCGGTTTTTACACATTTGTGTGTTTATAAAGTGTGAATATTACGCGTCTTTTACGCCGGGTGGATGGGCATCCGGCGTCCGATGCACCCCAATTATTTGCAGCACGCTACTCTACGCACCCCCAACGCACTCCGCAAGCCTCGCCTCCATCCGCGTCGGAACCGGTAGTAAGTGTTGTTGTGTGCGCACATCGTGACAACATTACACGGTGGCAATTGCAATTAGCGGTGGATAATGTGAAGGCGTTTTCGAAATCGACAGAGAATGAGGCGGTGCTGGCGGAGTGCATTGGCGGTGCATAGAATAGCGTGATGCTGGGGTTTTGGCTGCATCGGACACCGTATTCCCACCCATCCGGCACGGAATGTCCGGTTTTCACACATTTGTGTGTTAATAAAGTGTGAATATTACGCGTCTTTTACGCCGGGTGGATGGGCATCCGGCGTCCGATGCACCCCAATTATTTGCAGCACGCTACTCTACGCACCCCCAACGCACTCCGCAAGCCTCGCCTCCATCCGCGTCGGAACCGGTAGTAAGTGTTGTTGTGTGCGCACATCGTGACAACATTACACGGTGGCAATTGCAATTAGCGGTGGATAATGTGAAGGCGTTTTCGAAATCGACAGAGAATGAGGCGGTGCTGGCGGAGTGCATTGGCGGTGCATAGAATAGCGTGATGCTGGGGTTTTGGCTGCATCGGACACCGTATTCCCACCCATCCGGCACGGAATGTCCGGTTTTCACACATTTGTGTGTTAATAAAGTGTGAATATTACGCGTCTTTTACGCCGGGTGGATGGGCATCCGGCGTCCGATGCACCCCAATTATTTGCAGCACGCTACTCTACGCACCCCCAACGCACTCCGCAAGCCTCGCCTCCATCCGCGTCGGAACCGGTAGTAAGTGTTGTTGTGTGCGCACATCGTGACAACATTACACGGTGGCAATTGCAATTAGCGGTGGATAATGTGAAGGCGTTTTCGAAATCGACAGAGAATGAGGCGGTGCTGGCGGAGTGCATTGGCGGTGCATAGAATAGCGTGATGCTGGGGTTTTGGCTGCATCGGACGCCGTATTCCCACCCATCCGGCACGGAATGTCCGGTTTTCACACATTTGCGTGTGAATATATATAGTGTGAATATTACGTACGCGTCTTTTACGCTGGGTGGATGGGCATCCGGCGTCCGATGCACCCCGAATCTCACCAACACGCTACTCTACGCACCCCCAACGCACTCCGCCAGCCCCGCCTCTTTCCGCGCAGGTCCTACGTTCCATTGTATGTATATACATACGTACATGTACTGCTCCGAAACCAGCCCAAACTTAATGAGTGCACAAGTGTAAATGGGGGGGGGGGGGGGGGGGGGTGTGGCGGCGGGGCATCCACTCACACATACCCCGGCGATGCATGACAGATATTACATGCCGTGGCGGGTCGGCGGGCCGTCCCGGCGGGCCGACCCGGCGGGGGGGGGGGGGGGGGGGGGCGTCTATTCAACTACACTTGCGACAGTGTCGTTTCGTGGAGCAGTATATGTGCCCGGCCTCATTTATACCGCCCCCTACCTGCGCTGCATGGTCCACCTCTACGAATTACTTAGCACAAACCGCCATTACTTAATAGGAACCTAGCACAGCCAGGCTTATATGCCCGCTTTGCCGATCAACTTCTACGCACTTTCCGTCCCTTAACCGCCGGACATGGGGGTTAAGCCGCCAGCCTCGGCAGTTGCTTAGCCAGACTTGGCATCCCGTACCGTGTCCATGGCTTCGCAGCTCTGCCGCCGGCACACGCCGAGTCCGGCGCTTGCTGCCGCGGGGTTGCGCACGCATGCACGCACGGTAATACGCCGCCGACGCCGCCACGCTTATTTCCACCACCTTCGCCAGCCGCAGCTTCGCACGCCTTTCCGCCGACATACGAAACGCACGAATCCCCCCCCCCCCCCCCCCCCGTCCCCGCGTCATGTATATTATATTCGAGGCGACTATGCGGGGCGCAGCACACGCCGCGGCTTGGGTCGGCGGAGCGGCAGGCGGCGGGAGCCCTAATGGCCGGGCAGTATTCACACCCACACAGGCACCGCCGCTCACCTCCGACGCGGATGAACCGCCTCCCAAAGGAAACATGCCGGTTGGTGGTAATCCCAGCAGGCGTGGGGTGCCGGCGCCGGTACTGGTGCGACGGAGCTGTCGCGTCAGGAACCGCACCGCATGTGGAGCAACACATGGCGGTGCCGGCCCCACCTATGTCTAGGGCCACCTCCTCACAACACCCCGCCACGACGGCGTCGGCCACCGCCGACGGCGCCGTTGCGGGGGGGGACGCCCTGCCAGGCGACGATGATGCGCCTGGTGCGCCGCGTCAGGAGGCGGAGGAGGCCGTGGTCGAGGCGACTGATCGGGCTGAGGGGGTTGTCGAGGCGAGCGAGGCTGCGCTCGCGCCACCCGCCCCGCAGCCACCTGCGGGACATGCCGACTTGCTCGTCGCCGTTGCGAGGCGGCGGACGGCCCAGGAGCTGAAGGAGAGCGAGACATGCCGTCAGTGAGGTCGGGCGCAATGTCATTGGGTGGGGCAAACGGACGTGTAACACTTGCACTTTGCGCGTACTGCTGGGTAACATCCAAGCGGTGTCACACTATGCAACCGGAAAGGCTGCGTTGCTACTGCAAACGATGCTACGCCTCACTCGGTAGCAACCGCTGCCCTGCCTATCCCACAGCCGCTGCCCACCCCCCCCCCCCCCCCCCGCGCGCGGGATCCCCGCCATCAGTCGCTTGCACTTGCACTTTGCGCGTACTGCTGGGTTACATCCAGGCGGCGTCACACCGGAAAGGCTGCGTTGCTACTGCAAACGATGCTACGCCTCACTCGGTAGCAACCGCTGCCCCGCCCATCCCACTCGGGATGCTGAGAGCAGCTAAAGGGCACCGGGGGCGGGGCAAGAGGGAGCAGGGCCAATGATTGTGGAAGAGCGGGGACCCGCTTGCATGCCATCGTATTACATCTTGCACAATATCTGTTGCTGCACTCATATCTCACATCACTAGCTTAGCTATAGTGATTCCCCCCCCCCCCCCCCCCCCGCGCCGCGGACGCACAAGCCTGGGTATACGCATCAACTGCCCGCCGGGATGAGAAACTGGTATTGGTAGTGTGTCTGTGGGGTGGAGGGGGGGCAAAAGAGCTGCCAATTGCTGCCAAGCTGGTGCGTTACATTGGGGCAGGCGCTGGGCAGACAATTGGGGCTCGCTTCAGAGCATTGTCTAGTGCCTATGCGGCTGCGCCGCCTCCGCCGCATGCAGACTCTCCGGGCTCACCAGCACCGCCACCTCAGTCATGCGGCCCTGCATCCCGCAGCCCGCCGCCGCCAGCCAGATCAGAGGTATCCAGAAGCCAGTGCTGGGGTTGTTGCGGCATGACCGCATAGTTTTCAGCGGCTGCCGTCCACAACTTGTAATGCATCCCTTTCCGCCGATTCCGCTGTATGCGCTGTCTTGGCGCCGCGCTGCCCCGGCCGCCGCGCCTTGGCGCCGCGCTGCCCCGGCCGCCGCGCCTTGGCGCCGCGCTGCCCCGGCCGCCGCGCCTTGGCGCCGCGCTGCCCCGGCCGCCGCGCCTTGGCGCCGCGCTGCCCCGGCCGCCGCGCCTTGGCGCCGCGCTGCCCCGGCCGCCGCGCCTTGGCGCCGCGCTGCCCCGGCCGCCGCGCCTTGGCGCCGCGCTGGGTATCGAGTCCTCCCCTCCCTAGTGAGCGCGTCCACCTGCGCCTTGCGCTCGGGGCCGTCCTCCTCCGTCACCACATTCTGCAACCCCCACCGCGTGACGAACCACGCAGCTCCTTGCAGGCGCTTGTACATGTGCCCAAGCACCGCCAGTCGTGACACCAAACGCACCACCGCTGGGGACGCGAGCTCCTTCTCGGGCATGATCGCCTTCACCCGGGCCTCCTCGAGGAGCGGACCGGCGTTAAGAATGGAAAACGTTTCCATGTGGTGCAAGCAGTCCTCCATGACCCAGCCGGGCTGCACCGTCACCTTGCCTGACCCTGCAGTCATGGAGGGGAATGCCGTCACGCCCACGCCCACGCCCACGCCCGGGGGGGGGGGGGGGGGGGAGGGGTTTACCTTTCGATTCTTGGACACTGCAAACGAAGGGCGCAACCCGCGTTCAAAGTTGCTGGGTATCGGGACTAAAGCCTGGCGCCGGTCTTCCTGCTTCATAGCTCGGAATCCAATGTGGCCCTGCACGGTGACAAATTTCCTCCAGAAGTCCCTTCCCAAGCCAAAAAAAAACAGGTGGAACGGCGCGAGGGGGAAGAGGTTGACCATGCTGACATAGCCCCGGACCACATGCACATGGCACACGCCATGGCAGCCAGTGTTCTGCTTGCCCTCCGCCAGCCGGGTTGTGTTGACCGCACGCCGGGCAAGGTGCGTGATTCACTGGACAAGTCATCGCCTTCATGGACGGCTACCAAGCGAGCCTCCCCGTCCGCATCCACAGGGGGGTGCTCCTGGGCAGCCGTCATAGCCTCCACAACCTGCCACGCCGACCGGGCGGGTGCGTGTGATTCCATACAACCGCAGTTGAGTGGTGCCACCCGCACGCAGGCCGGGCCCACTCACCTCTGAACGCAGAAGGCCCACAATGCCCCCGTCCTCGAAAACAGCGCGCCACTGGGTCGCCCCGCCGTAGTCCTCCAACACCCACTCGGTAACGACGCCGGTTATCACGCCGTAGTGCCATACTCCCCGGAACTTCTTGGCGATGACCTTCATGTAGAAGTCGCCGGGATCGCCTTCCCTTATCACGCCCTTATCACGCCATCGGCGGCTTCCACGCCCGCCGGCGGCCACGTAGGCGAGTCGATGTCCATACCGTCTTCGCCAACGGGGTCCTCCCCGACGCCCATCACATCGTCCACCTTCGAGCCGCCGTCGTCCGAGACCGGCGCCGGCGGGCCGTTTCCGACGGCTGCAGCTACTCCTGCTGCCGCCCCTGTTGTTGTTGCTGCTGCTGCTGCCGCCCCTGCTGCTGCTGCTTGTGATAAGGCGGCCTTGCGGCGCAACTTAGCCGCACGCTTCAACGAGTGGCCACAGTTCGGGAATTTTAGGAAGTGCCGCTCTCGCGCCATCTTATCACAAGTGCCCGTCACGTTGCCCCGGCAGTGCTTGCATGAGTACACGCCATCCTTCGACACACTCGCTATCCATCCCTTAGCCGGCATGCCTGCTGCCGCGCGGGGGGCGGGGGGGGGGGGGGTTGAGAGTTGGGGTGGATGTAACCCACCACCGGCAGGCAACACAGATGCGAGTGCGCGGCTGTCCGCGCTTGATTCAACTGTGAGCGGCGGTGACCGTGAGGCGACCCCGTACTTCATGCGCGTGCTGGGGCGTTACACAATCATCAGCAGTTAGGGCGGCTACATTAAAACGCGCACCTACGAACACCACCTACCGCCTACCACCTACCGTACCACCTACATCCGTCCACACCTCCGCCCGTCGTGCCGCACATCGCGGCACACCGCGGGGTCAGCGGTCAGCGATGTGCGGTCAGCGATGTGCGGCGATGTGCAATGAGTGCGTACATCCGCCTGTACTTAGCCCGGGTGCTCCGCGTCGGCGGGCGACACGCGAGCCCGCGTGCGCATATCAATTTGATGAAATTATGGAAACGAGAAATTCATATAGTACTTTACAGGTCGCGCGCGATAGTCGTCGCTACTGATTATGAAATCCACGTCCCTCGTCCGTCCCGTATCGTCCCCGTATGTCGTCGTTCGTCACCAGTAGGGCACATTTACGTCACATCTGAATCTCACAGTGCCATAAGGAGTAGAACGCGTCCTCTGCATATCCAGCCTTAATAAGGTGGAGAATATTGTCATCAAGGCTAAGTGACGACGCACTTACAGCCGACAATACCGCAGTACATGGGCGATGTTCACTCACGAGTGATTCAGCCGCGTCCGGCACATCCCCGGTCCAATATAAGCCACCGAAACCAATCGGCTTAAAATCCGGTCTACGCGACAACGGATCGGCTTCATTCCACTTGCCCTTTCGGTATGCAAGAGATATGGACCCAACAAACGGCTGCAAGTCGCGTACATAGCGCACTTGTCGCCGGTTCAACCTTTCTGCCGGTTGCCTGAGCAGATGACGCAGGGTGTCATGATCTGAGACAACAAGGAATCGACAGCACCCTTCAAGGTAACAACGCCAGTGCTTAATTGATTCACAGACAGCCAAAGCTTCCAAATCATAAGCACTGTAGGTATTACCACGCTCAGCTGCATTCAGCTTTCGCGCCCAGTAACTCACTGGTTGAGGACCTCCTCCTTGGTCCTGCAGTAGTACTGCAGCAAGCCCTACGTTGGACGCATCTGTCGCTACGGTGAACGTCGCATCCGCCCCCATGGAAGGAATGGAAAGACACGGAGCGGAAATCAGTCGCAGACGAAGGGTCTCAAAGGCTTCCTGACACGCCGGTGACCAGTCAACATGAACTGGTTTAGACTTACGCAATAAGTCAGTCAATGGTGCAGTTAAATCACTGAAATGATGAATAAACTTAGAGTAGAAATTGCAGAATTGTACAAAACTTCTGACTTCACTCTGAGTTTTAGGGACAGGCCAATCCCTAACTGCAGCTACTTTGGCCTCTGAAACAGACAACTTACCATCAGCGACGGTATACCCCAAATAATCCATAGATTGCATGCCAAAGAAACATTTCTTTAATTGCAACCTCAGATTATATTCATTCAGTTTCTCAAAAACTAAACGAAGGTGCTTTATGTGGTCATCATAATTATCTGAATATATACATATATCATCCAGATACACCACCACAAAGTCACGCAAAAATGGTCTCAAGATGTTATTCATCATGCGCTGGAAAGTGGCTGGGGCATTGCACAAACCAAATGGCATTGCAGTCCACTCCCATAGACCATCAGGTGTCTGAAACGCTGTCTTGTGGATGTCCTCCTCTGCAATGGCAACCTGCCAATAACCTGATGCTAAATCCAGATGGGTATAGCAACGGGCATTGCGGAGAGAATCCAACGTTTCATCAATTCGCGGCAAAGGATACATATCCTTTCGAGTGACCTCGTTCAGCCCACGAAAATCGACACACAACCGAAGGGATCCATCTGCCTTCTTAACAAAAAGAATAGGCGAACCAAACTCAGATTGACTAGGACGAACAAGTCCAGCGGCAATCGCATCTTTGAGTTGGCGATCCAATTCAGCACGTTCAGCGGGAGACAAACGATTAAGTCTTTGGCGTTTCATTTTGCCAGTTAACTCAATTTTGTGATCCCATGGCCGATGAACAGGCGGCCTGTTGACTGGACGCAAAATTTCAGGAAACTCGTCATACAACAAATGACGAATAGCATCCTTTTGCTCTGGTGTCATAGCATTGTCTAAATGCAGGTCAGGATCATCCTTTATAACCGACATTTCAACGACATGGAATTCAGCCAAAGAATTATGCTTAGACGCACGAGCAGTTTTGCGCATAAACTTTTGTACCCTAGTGGAAGTAATCATGCTACATGCAGGAGTACGACCCACTATTACAACAGGTACATGGGTTCCATCCATTAAAGTCATGATACGTTCCGTACCATACTTAATGGTAACTTGCGCTTCATCAAGCCAAGTTAAACCCAATACAATGTCGGAGACTTTGAGCTCACGCAATATATAAAATACTCGATTATCAAATACATGTCCTCCAACAGACAGAGACACAACAGTTGTATGGCAACATGAAACACGTTGACCATTAGCCAAACGGACAGGTGTTCTGGCTTTCAACTTTTGTATCTGCAAGTTGTTTCTGCGCACAAAGTCCTCAGATATAAAATCTAAAGATGCCGCATTATCAACCAGTGCATCCACAACGGCGTCATCGTTAATTGTCACATTAACTTTCAACAATGGCCTGGGGTCATCCCAACGAGTCAAAGAAGCAATCTGAGGCAAACTTTGCCTTTGCATACTCCAAAATGATGGATCAGTCACATTGACAGCATCACACTCATTTATAGACTCAGATGCACGTTCACCAATACCAACGCTAGAATCAGCAACTTTTGCAGAGTCCACGTTAAAACTCACATTTGGACTTGTGACAG
>VCJN01001588.1:0-68225 GCA_006384855.1 Tetraselmis striata
CGTGGGATTGATATAGTCGAGCACGACGATGGACAACTGCGCCCAACCGCCAAAGTGCTTGATCTTCTGCAACACCACGCCAATGGCGTACGCCGCAGTGGCCGCGCCTTTGCGGAGAGAGTGTGACGTCCACACAAACCCGGGAGGCGGGTGCTCCTCCAACATATGTGCCACTAGCTGCAACCAGTATGTAACGACGGTGGCCGATGTCCACGATGCCGCCGGCTCGTCGTGGGTCACTGCCCACCGGGCTGCTGGCAGTCCGCGCTGACCGCAGTAAACTGCACGTGCGGCATCAAAATAGAGCAGCAGGGCCGCAATCTGGCAATGTATCTTACGGTCACGGTGCTGCCCGCGTCTGCCTTTTCGGTCCCGATGGTACAATAGGATTGTACCATCTGCAGTAACCGTCAAATCGCCCGTTTGGCAAGCTACGCCGGCCTTGCCACGCGCGTAGAACACATACATGGCAACGACTGCCATCGCGACGCGGAACAAGAGGATACGAGGAAGCTGGTCGCGGGTCCATGTGGGTCCCAACTCCTCACGCAGGGTCTCCGCTAGCCGCAATGTCCGTGTGATCAACCGGGCGGGCACGTCGGTGCGGACCCCAGACGGGTCAGGCTCAACATGCGATGCCACGAGGCCCTTTCTCACCTTGCTGATGAGGTCGCCTTGCGCCACCGGCTCCGCGCCGTGGTCGCGGTAGAAACCGTTGATCGCGGAAAGGTAAGGCTGCAGACTGGCTGCTTGACAGTCCCCCGCAAACCCTGCCACGCAATGCAGCGCGCGACGGTTGCCGCCGTGGCACCCAGGGGCGGCACACCCTGCTCAGCGCAGAACTGTAGGAATGGGCGGATGGCACTGCCGTACGTACTGGCGGTAGTATCTGCCCACGCCGACGCGTACAAATGAAGCGCCGTTTTACCGAGTTGGTCGTTGCCTAGTACTGAACGCATGTACGGACGCATAGTAGCTGCCCACGGGTTCGTGCCGCTCGTCTGGATGTTCAACGGATATTTTGCCGGCGGCACGCGTGGCGCACGCGCGGGCCTGACGACATGCGTAGCACCTCGTACGGGGAACAGCGCCAAGGTTGCGCTCACTGATCCGCGGCGCAGGTGCAACCAGGACGGAATGGCACACGCGTGAGACACTCACTACGGGAGACACTCACTGCCCAGCGCGGCGCTCTGGGCATATCGCGCCCTGCCCTCTGCCCCGGCCGGAAAAGATCGCGGCGAGGCAGTACCACGCGCTCCGCCACCGCCATCTCGGTAAGTGCCTGGTGCCGCACCTTGCCCTCCCAGCGAGGGGCCACGACGGTAGCGGCCGCGCCGCTCTGGCGCAGCTTCTGCACCAAGTCCGGCAGAAACGGCCAAGGCGGGGGTTGCAGTATTTGTTCTCGCGACGCCACTCCGCATCGGACAGGTGCAGGGAGTCCACCGCCTCGCAGCCGGGGTCCAACCACGCAGCATTGTAGCGGGGTAGCATCGCGGTCAGGGCGGATGCGAACCGATCGACGGCGTGCGCACTCCACATTTGCCTCCATCTCTGCGAATAGGACGGGGTCCAGTTGTCAGTCGTCGCTGTCGAGGTGTCGGCTCAGTCGATCCGCCCAGACGTTCGCGGCGGACCGGATGTAGCGGGCTCTGATGTGTACGCCGTTGCTGTCCACCATGTACCATAGCTTGCGTAGTTCCGCCATCATCTCCGGAGAGCGGGAGGTGAGGTCAGCAAGGACGCTGCACACCGCCAGGTTGTCAGGAAACGCAGCAACAACACGCGGCGACCGGCGAGGTGGCAGGAAAGACTCCACTGCCAGCCGGACGGCCTTGAGTTCTTTCCAGGTGATGTGCTGGCGCTCGTCGGCTTCCCCCCAGAACCCCCGCGCTTCCAGCCTGCCATTCAGCACCGCACCCCAACCGTAGCCGGAGCTGTCGCAGTGCATGTAGGCCGTCTCCACAGGGAGGTGGATAGGGCGGCCGTTGGCCTGAGTCGGCACGGCGGTCCACCACTGCAGGTCGCGCCGCAGTTGGTGTGTCATGCGCACCCGGCCGCCCCACTTGGAGCCCGCCACGTCGTGGACCTCCCGCAGGTAGAAGCGCGCGGCCGGGATTGCCAAGTAAAGGTATTGAGCCCGCCCAGCGAGCGACTGCAGCTCCCGCACGGGCAGCCAACGGGCGTTGCGAGCCGCGCGCTGCAGCAGTTGCTTGGCTTGGCGCGCGAGCCGCTGCAGTTTGTCCGCCGGGGCATAAAAATATCCCGTGGCTGTGTTGATGTCCACCCCAGGTGCTGGCCGTAGTGGACCGGCTCCCACAGCCCTTTGGCGGGGTTGCGCAACATGCCCAGGCTGTCCGGCAAGTCGGCGACGCGCTGACGGAGCTCCTGCGCCTCCGGCTCCGACGAGGCGAACAACAAGAAATCGTCGTCGTATGGTAAGATGCGTGCTCCCCTCCACCGCCCGCGGCGCAGCCAGCGGCGCGACCGCGGGACATTGCCAGGCGCAGCGGGGGTGCTTGACGAACGTCATCGTGAACGTCGTGAAGTAGTAAGGGCTGAGCGACCATCCCATGGGAAGGCCGCACAGCCGGTAGTCAGAGGGTCCCGCGGAATGATGTCGACCGTGAAGTAGTCGCGGTCGGAGGGCGCGATGCCCATGGCATAGAACCCGTCTTGCAGGTCGAACGAAAACATGTAGTCCCCTTTCGCGGTCAGGTGTCGGACGCACATGAGTGTCTCCATCCGAAGTCGCTTGCGTGCGCAGAAGGTGTTGAGTACGCGGAGGTCGATGATGAAACGCCACTGGTTGTCGCCGGGCTTCGGAACGAAGAACGCCCGGGACACCCACCATGCGCACGACGACTTCTCCCACGAGCCGGCCGCCGTAAAGCGTCTTAGTTCGGCGGTCAGTGAGGAACTTGAGTTGGGCAGGGGTTGCGTCGTTGAACGAGACGCCTTGGTTGAACCTTGGGGGTGGCCGGTTGTAGCGGAAAGGCACGCGTACGCCATCCCGTACCCAGCTCGTCACTTGCGCGCTCGCGCCGATGTCTTGCCAGTGCCGCCAACTCCGCCTTACTCGGTGACGCATTTAGTCGGAGTCGGGGCAGCAGATGTCGGCGCGGCGCGCCACACCGTTAGTCGCGTGTCTTGTCGCGGTTCTTGGCGTCCGCCTCGCGGCGTTGTTGCTCCCGCCTCTGGCACGCCGCCTTGTCCTTATCCTTCCGCGCCTTGTCGCGGTCGGTGTTGCGCTCCGCTGCCTGCCTCTTGAAGGTCGTTGATGCCTGTGCCTTGGCCGCCGCCGCGAGGCCGACCTCGAGGCGCTGGTCCTCGAGCGCTGCCAGGAGGCCGTCGACGGCGTTGGCGGAGCGCTCATGCTCGGCGGTGTCGAAGACTCGGGAGTAGATGAATCGCTCGGCGACTTGCTCCTCGGGGGTGAGGGCCTTCTTGGCCTTGAAGCATCGAAGGTAGGTGAGCCTGGCCTCATCCGCGTCGCCCACTGCTTCAAGCGTGCGATGCGCGGCGTCGAGTAGGTCGAGGGCGTCGACGCGGTCTTGGGTGGGGGTATCGGGCGCGCGAAGCGTAGCTAGAGCTGTCTTAGCCGCCGCGTTAGTGGCGGCGCGGTAGACGCCATAGCACAGTAGATAGGTGGCGGTACTCGTCGCGCGACGCAGTCTTGTTGGCCTCACTGAGGTAGCGGTCGACCTCGTCGTTACGGGGATGCCAGAGGCTCGGGCGTGTGGCGCCCGACGGGGGGGGGGGGGGGGGGGGCAGTCTTTGTACGCCCGGGGCAAGAGGTCTTCCCAATCCCGAGGGTCGATTAGTACGGCCGTGTCGCCGCGCGCACCCCCCGTAGCAGCGGTTGTCCGGGCGTCGTGCTCCGGCTCCTTGCCACCCTCGCCGACTTCGTCGTCGTCTGAAGGAATGTCGCGCTGCTCCTTGTGCTTGTTGTTGTCCTCTTCGTCCAAGCGGGTCGATAAAGCGTCCACCTTCAACGCCGGCGCTTGCAGTAACGCAAGCGTTGTCGTGTCCCATGTCGTCTCTGTCGGCTCCGCGGGCGTTTCGGCCAAACTGTCGGCTAGCGTTGCCCTCGTAGGGTCTGCCGCCTTCTTGCCGCCTGCCATCGTAGCGTGCGCAAGCGTCGTGGTGGAAGACTAATCGTCGAGACCGTCCACTCGTAGAGGTATTCACACCTTGCACACCTACGAGAGGTGCGACGCCGTTGCGCTAGCTGGTCAGCTGGCGCAAAGGCAGAAGGTGGACTCCCCTCCTGGTGTGGGTGCGTCATGTAGCAGGGCTGTCGCGCATGATGTCGCTAGCGCCGCTGGACATCGGGAAGTCCAAGCGGTACGCGTACTGCGAGTACATGTACTGGTAGCTAGCATTCAAACTAGAATCTTAACGTTACTAATACCGGTGACAGAATTGCCCGGTGTAATCAAACCTCTATATATGACCAATATGACCAAAAAATAAACGCGACAGATAACCTTGACATCTGTGATGGCGGCGCAGGCATACTTACATCCACTGGTTGCGAAGGCGAGTGTGAAGCCGACATGTGGGAGAGAGCAGCCGTGAAGCATGGCGGAGCCACCCACCGCGTTGTCCCCCGCCTCAGCGAGCGCCGCCACGCCCGCAAGGCTGGTGCAGCTAGAGGTCACCGGGTGCGTCGCGTCGCCCACCAGCACCACACGCGGCCCGCAGAAGCGATTGCTGCGCACGATGGTTCCGAATATACGCGGGGCTTTACGGCGGCCACCTGCGCCCAAATGGCCTCCCGCCAAGCATGCAGAGGAATAACGGAGCTAAGGGCGCCATCAACTGTGGCGGGCATACAATTACAAATGAAGTGTGGAGTGCCACTGTAGTAGTAGCATCACCAGCAACATAAATCACATCAGCAACATTGCAGGGGCGGCGCTGCGTTGAAATGCAAGGACGTGGTAGAAATGCAAAGCACAATATACATTGATATGCATGCAGGATTTCAGACTTGGTCACGTTACACACACTTTGACCCCGTATACCCTATCATGCCGATCATATTCCCTAGCTATACGCCATTCGCAACGATTTGAGGAAGGGCGTGAAACTCTGCAATAAGTGTCAATTCATAAATAAATTGAGTAAATATTTGTGGGTACTATATTATTGGTGCGCAAAAAAATCACCCATGCCGCAACAATCAAACTTACCGCAGAAATACCATTACTTTCCCTAGTCTCTCATACATACCCATTATGTGTAGCATTGATGCATGCAGAGGGCAACATGCTACGGGCTTAGCGCCAACCCAATGATGCGGGTCCATCTTTCCGGGCTGTAAGACAACTGGCATGTGAGGTGTCAAATCTCGGTAGGAATATGAAGTTGTATAGGAATTTCAAATTTTGTGCAGCCCTGCGGCAGGTTCATTCTTGGTAGGGAACATCCGTTATCTGCGGCAGCTCAGCGGCATTGACATCAAGCTTGGCAGCAAAGATAACCGGCTCAAAGTCCGATATACGCCCCGAACACTCATTACTCGATTGGGGAGACGCCCAAACGGGTAGGGGAGCACTTTCCGGGTAGTCAGTGCCGGGTATATTGATGGCGGTGTTTTAGACGGTGATCCAACAGTGTTGGAAATTGCATCATTGGCCCTGAATCATGAAGTCTTGCGGAGTGCTTCGGCAATTTTCTTGACAAGGATTAACCACAAAGCGTCGCCTACCCAGGGCTTTCCGTATCTCATAGCTGTCGCTGCCCAAACGGCCGTCGCAGACGCTGCAGCAAGGGTTTCACTGTTGACATTCCTGTCCCGGGGGCGGAAAAAACAGTACTCGCTACTGGGCGTATACGGGCGGCAGTACAAATACTACTCAGGAGCATGTACTGATTTGTTTCTATTACATAAGGGCTTTCACAAAAGCGCACTACAAACAGAACTAACAGCAAGATGATGTACTGATTTGTTCATCTCGGTATACCTACATGTACCCGGGTAGCAGAGACGACCCGCGCGCAGGCGAGTCACCAATAATGATAATTCTGGGACCTGCTGGTGTGAATTACAAAAAGGGCAGTTCCCCAGAATTAGAAAATCAATCGGGACCTGCTGGTGTGAATTACAAAAAGGGCAGTTCCCCAGAATACCCGGACCTGCTGGTACGGGTACAGGTACCCTGTCGCGCGACAATGCATCCTTTTATAATATTTACATGAGCTAGCAGCAGAAGGCGATATATATATATAGGAAATCACCAATAATGCATCCTTTTATTGTGCCGCACACCAGTAGCACCATTGCGGCGCGGCTACTGCCGCGGCCCACGTTCCGCATGTTTTCGACGATATTGTACGGAGCTTTCCGAATCAGTCGGACTGGTGGTACAGCCTACAGGTACCCGGGTAGACGACCCGTACAGGACAGTAAGACGCGGTACGTTCGTCACCCCGGTGACAGCGAGGCCGAGTTGCGGGCAGTGCGGGCGAAGTTGGCCCCAGGAGGGTTACGTACCCCGGCCGACGACCCTGTCCAGGATGGCGCTGTGTACCTCGGTGCTCCTATTAGCCATTACCCCGGGTGGTTGACCCGCGGTGCGTTGGGGCGGCGCCGGGAGGCCCACGCCGCATTGTTGGAGCGCATCGCCTCCTTTGGCACGTCGGGATACGGCTGCCACCACAAGGCCATGCGGCTGCTAGTCGTATGCGCGGTGCGGCAGACCGGCTTCCTCAGCCGCATGATGCCGCCGTCGGAGCTGGACCCTTTCTTAGAGGCAGTGGACGCCGCCAACATTTCGGCTGCGTTTTCGTTGCTTGGTATCAAGCGAGGTCTTGGGACGCTTGCGACCAGTCTACACCGCGCATGGAGGCTGCAATCGTCCAGAGGAGTATGCCCGCAGATTTTGGCGGTTTGAGTATGGCCTTGCTGCAATCTGAGGCCCCCGTGGCGTTTTATTCCGCGCAATCGGTTGTCCTGCCAAAGATGGTACGGGAGTACGTACGGGCCCGCCCTCGGTCCTTTGTATGAGGCGGTTCGCGCCGAGGTGTCGTCCGTGGCTACGAGTGCTTTGCCATGGGCGCGCGAGACGCGTCGCGTATACGAGACTGTACGGTCGGGCCCTTACCACGTTACCGCAAGCAGATGTGCAACGCGCACGCGCCGCGTACAGGCACGCCCACGAGATCTTCGAGCTACTTACGGTCGGTAATGCTACGACCACCGCAGCACCGGATTCGTCAGCCGGTACTACGGCCCATGCGGGTACGAGCACTAGCGGAGGACAGCGCGTCGCCACATCTCCTTTTACGGCCGCTCCCCATGGAGTTGGTACTGGTGAGGCCGCCTCTGCTGCCCAGCAATCGCTTCCTATCGGTGGTACGAGTATTGCCAATACCGTGACTACATGCGCTTATGTAGCTCTCAAGATACCGACACCCCGCGAATTAGTGGCACCTCCTCCGTCAGTGGCATCTCCTTTCCTACTGGAACCTCAGCCAGGCGGTGCTACCCATACAGCTCCGCCCTCGCTCGGGTACGGGTACGGGTGCTGCCTCCGATGATCAACCCACGACGACCATAGTTGTCCAACGCCACCTCAGCCGTGCAATTCGCTTGCGTGACTTCGTGGCCCTCGCTCTTGGCTTCCAGCGTATTGGGGCCGCGGCATCGCGCCTTGATACCCTGCGCTTGTACAGCGCATGCGGGGCGGGCTCTCTATCGCTTTTCCAGTCGGATCACGAGTCAGCCCGCAAGATTCCCTATGCTGCTTATTTGGCCGCCGCCGCGCGGGTGCTGGGCCTTCGCCCGCGCGGGGGTTCCGCGCTTGTCACATGTCCTAGCCCCACGTGTGGGACTGACCCCTTATGGCTTCGCTCTACGGATGGCTCGAACCGGAATGCCACGGATTTCGTCGTGGATCATCTGCCCATCTGCCCCGTTCCGAACTACAAGCACCGCATGCATACCGCTTTGAAGAATATGTGGGCTTCCGTGGCGATCGAAGCGGGGGCGGTGCTCGACCGGGACCGCCCGGGAGTCGTTGACTTGACCCTTGGGACGAGTGGACTGCGCCCAACGGACCGCTCGCGGCCGTCAGATTTGACGCTGGCGGGGTGGGGGGCCCGGCGTGCGATTACATGATCGATTTCGCGTGCGTGTCCTCCACGACCCCCACTTGGGGCAACGACCCCTGCTGGTGCACCCTGGGGATCGCGGCGACCGAGGCGGAGCGCAACAAACTAGCGGCGGACCGGGCGTCTTCCGCCCCGGTGCATGATGTTCACCGGTACTACCCTTTTGTGGTTGAGGACCGTGGCCGCCTCGGAAAATCCGCTTTAACGGTGGTCTACATCTTCGCGGTGTTACTTGTTGTGCGCAACTTCCCTGGCGGTCCTTCTGCTCCGACTTCATGCTTCCTCCGTGGTCAGTCCGTCCAGGCTCTTCGAAACTTAGTTGTCAGCCAGCCCGATGAGTTCCGCCATCACCCGTCGCGCACACGGCGGGGGTTGTTGCAGCGAGTCTCTGCTTGCGTGCATGCATGGTACCTTGGGCGGCATTCTTTCTGCCGGAGTGCAGACGGCCAAGTCTGATGCGTTCGCCTGTGCTCATTCCGCACCCTCTTCTGGTGCTGCTTCCACCTCGCAGTTGCTGTAGTGGATGTTTCCTATTGCCTATTCGGGTGGTTTCTTAATCGCCTTTTCCAGCTAGCTCACGTAACTAAATCAGTACCTGAGTATCATGCGCAAGCCGGTAGTCGCTACCACTGGTACGTCGCGCGGGCGATGACGATTTTGTGATGAGTAAAAGTAAAGTAAAGTTCGCCCCGGGACATCGGCCGAAGCCGCCCCAGCACTTGACCTCGTGCGCCAACTGCAGTCGTAGGTCTGGCATAGCCCATAGACCATTGCCTCATTCGAACCCCGAAGGCCTAATGCATCAACCGAGTAAACCCGGGACACAAAGGTTTTGCCGGTATTACGGGTACAGGTACTCGAAATCCGGACAGACGGCCTAGGCGAGCTGGGACCAGCCCGCCTATCCGCACGTTGGCCCATTTTTCAGGTCCTCATTCGATTCGTGACGTACCCCGGTACTGAATCACTGCGTCTTTGTTACGAGATGAGACAGTACCGGTACGAGTATGCAGTGACGACTAAGCTCTCACGGCCCGGCCGGTGTGATGGGTGTGCATGCGGTACAATATACAGGTACCGGTACAGGTCGTACCGCACAGCGCTCATACGGTACTGCGTTGCGGTACAGCCAGTAGGTATAAAATACCTGTAGCAGCTGTTTCACCTAGTGTAGTATGTAGTTTATGTAGTATTTGTACGGGCGGCGCGCAGGCGGTGTGAGACTACATACTGTAGGCAGTACTGTCGTCGTCGCTGCTAGAGTAGATAGTGATATACAGGACATTCTGTACCCCCAACAGTAGGCACCCGTACACGAAAGTTAAGCGCGTCGTCAGGACGAAAAAGCGCGCAACATTGAAATAATATGCGCGGTGTAGTACTACAGCATCGCTGATGTCGCTGTAGGTCGCTACCATCAGCGAAATAAGTTTAAAATAGGACGACGAATAAGGGTAGGTGCGCGTTACACCCACACCCTTGCTGCTCGCTGCAGTACGTGGATGAGATACATCAGCGCCAGAAACGAGATGTATATAAATATATGCAAAACACTCTCCTCGATCGACTACAAGAAGCCTACTTCGGGCGACCACTTCACTAGCGACTACCTACTACCTTCCTTACATTTTACAGGGTAGTAGTCCAGTCTCCCTCTCTCAGGTCAGCTCACCTTCTCATCACGCCAATAAGTTAATCCTTACAACCGCGCCGAGCCGCCGACCACGCAGCGTATAGTATAATTATTGCGGTTGCGGTTGGCATCACCAGCATGAGGCGCCAGCACAGTTCATCATACAAGCCCGCTGTTTTGTTGTTCCTATTGTGCCTGTTCTTCTCCGGCCTGGCTCATATTTCGGCGCAGTCACCCGTCGTATACACCGGATGCTTCCAGGATTGCGCCAGCGGCTCCAACAGCAACCGTGCCTTTACGACCAGCAAGAGGGGCGTCACCTTCTCGCAGTGCGTCGACTTCGCCATCGCCGCCGGCGAGACCAGCTTCGGCGCTCAGTTTCCTCAGGGCTTCAGCGGCAACAAGTTCACTTGCTGGTACGGCGACAAGGGCGTTCTGGGCAGCGGCGGCTACGAATCTCTGCCTGACTCTTCCTGCGATGGAGAGAGCTGGACCGACTCATACGAAGGCGTGACAATTGACTACTTCGGCAGCGGCTGCACCAACGCAGTGTACACCATCACCCAGGCGATGGCGACCACTACACCTGTCCCCACTACCACCGAGGCACCGACTCCAGCCCCAACCCCGGCACCCACACCCTCCCCAACAGCAGCCCCGACAACCACTCCTGCTCCCACCGAGCCAGTACCCGCCGTCACCTACGTTGGTTGCTTTCAAGACTGCGGAAGCGATTCTCAAGCTAATCGGGCCTTCACCACGCGGAGGCAAGACTTGAACTTTGCCCAGTGCCTCAGTGCCGCGGCAGCAGCCGGAGAGACGTACTTTGGCGCTCAGTGGCCACAAGGTTCCACTGGAAACAAGTTTCAGTGCTGGTTCGGCGACACTGGCGTTCTGGGCAACAGCGAATATCCGCTGTTACCCGACTCTTCTTGCGATGGAGAGGACCTCACAGATACTTACCAGGGTGTGGCAGTCGAGCTATTTGGAAGCGGATGCACTAACGCAGTGTACAGTATCCCACAAGATGCCACGACTACTACGCCTGCCCCTACAACAGAGTCGCCGACCCCAGTTCCAACGCCATCGCCGACCCCATCGCCGACCTCTGCCCCGACACCGTCGCCGACCCCTACTGCGCCGACACCGGCCCCCACCCCTACTTCGCCCATCCCCGCGCCCACTACCCCTGTGGCGACACAGCCCGCCGTCGTCTACACTGGATGCTTCCAGGATTGCGCCAGCGGCTCCCAAAGCAACCGTGCCTTTTCAACCCACAAGAGGGGCGTCACCTTTGCGCAGTGCGTCGACTTCGCCATCGCCGCCGGCGAGACCAGCTTCGGCGCTCAGTTTCCTCAGGGCTTCAGCGGCAACAAGTTCACTTGCTGGTACGGCGACACGGGCGTTCTGGGCAGCGGCGGCTACGACTCCCTGCCTGACTCTTCCTGCGCTGGAGAGAGCTGGACCGACTCATACGAAGGCGTGACAATTGACTACTTCGGCAGCGGCTGCACCAACGCAGTGTACACCCTCGCGTCGAAGTGACATTCCCGACCTGCATGCACATCGTGGCAGTCAGATTTTGGCAAGTTTCACACATTGTTTTATCCTGCATATACTTCCAGTCACGAACACGCCCGCATGGGGCGATGTCAGCTCTGAAATCATCAGAGCTTTTTCTTGACAGCTTGTAGATGCATTATTACATAGCTCCTCAGAGTCAATCAGACAGTCTGTGTAACTTTGCTAATTGTCACAGTTTTGCCATGGATGGGATGGACCATTTCAACATCCCTGGATAATACGTAGGCCTCGCACCTGACGCGCCGATATCTGCCTCGTGTTGGCAATTGAACAAATATACACGCACAGCCCGTCAATTATTTTCAGTTTCCTTATCATAGGGTCCTTCAGCAAGGCATCTATTACATGATGGATTTATGGCGAGTGACCTACAGGCATTGTATGTTCAGCTAGTGCCATTGCATACTTCTATACGTGGGCACGGATGTGCATATGAACAAATTTCTACCCCATATTACAGGAATATACTATGTATTAACTACATATAACATATGACATGGACAACACGATTATCATCTATCAATTTATTCTGCAGTTCGGCCACACTGTGCAAAATGCTACTAAATGACAGGGAATCCTGAAACGTATCTCATCAATCGCTTAATGGCGATGGTTGATTCCAATGATAACTATTCTGACAGCCACAACCCATGGCGCTACATATTTAAAATTGTACATGCATTTTTATACCTTAATTTGGACAATGAATGTCCATTGTAACTTGGCGCACTTGTGTGAGGCGACCTCTCGCATATTGGCAGAAGTGAATGCCCGACCTGAAATTAATATGAACGTCTCAACCATTGTGAACTGCCCAATAAAACAGAAATGACAGAGGGAAAAAGCAAGTGGCTATCCAATGAGGAAATATGTGTACTCATAC
The DNA here is from genome assembly GCA_006384855.1 of Tetraselmis striata. Taxonomy (NCBI): domain Eukaryota; kingdom Viridiplantae; phylum Chlorophyta; class Chlorodendrophyceae; order Chlorodendrales; family Chlorodendraceae; genus Tetraselmis; species Tetraselmis striata. The sequence continues at coordinate 12,222 of VCJN01001588.1, forward strand.
TACAGCGGCCAATATGAGACTATCCACAAGCATCGGTGGTCAACCCTACGCTTGCGCGGTACGCAACAGGCTTCCTTCAGTTGGCGCACCCCCGTGCTGAGCCTGACCCCTTCGCAGGCATCGTAAAGCAGCCATTGCTCTTGCCGTGCTCGCAGTCCTTTATCACCACATTCACTGTGATGTCTGGCTTGACAGGAAAGTTGGCGCACCACCACGTCGACTTGTGGGTGTCCCAAGGCAGCCTAAAGCTAGGGATGTGCTGACCGCACTCGCACATCCCCTTCACCACATCGACTGCACCGGGCGGCATCGCGCAGGTCAAGCACCAGCGCGATGGTCCAGCCCCCGGTAGCGCAATGGTCCAGCCCCACGGGGTCCGCCCCCGGTAGCGCATAGCGGGGCCGAGCTTTGCCGCATGCGCACCTCTTGCTCACATGCATTGCGCCGTCTAGCTTGTTGGGGCAAGTCACGCGCCACAGCGCGGGATTCCACGCCCCTGAGCTTGACCAGGTATCCCAAAGGAGGGCTTGCTCCTGTCCCAAGCCCCGTGCTGGAACCGGCAGCGGTAGCGCCGGTACATACTTTACCCTGGAAATGTGTGCAAATCATTATCGTCGGGGGCGAAATAACAATCACCGTTGGGCTGCGCATAGCAATGCTAGGCTTGGTCTGAAGTCTGTGATTCAATAGCCTTGCATATGCCGATGCTTTGGGACACCTTTGGGCCATAGGAAACCCCCTTACCAGCCCCGTGGACTGTGAGAGCAGGGACTGAAAGATGCAGTGCCGATTGGGGCTAGAGATTTACAGATATCGTCGCCGTCATAATAGACTACCAACGGACTAAAACGACAATACTACGACGGTATACATACATATTTAATTACTGCTTATTATTATAATCAAGTCTAATTATGAATAACAATATTTTACCGGCAGTAAGAATCGCCTACTTATACAGTAGTCCAAAACGAACCAGCCAAAAGGGAACCCGGGGCAACCAAAGGATGAAAGGAGGAACCCAGCCAGCAATCAGGCCAGCTCGTCCAGCCAGGAGACAGTGGCCTCTCAGAGCACCTCCATGGAGACCAAGGAGGACCAGATCCCAATCGGCTATAAGTGCACCCATTAATAACGCCGTGGACAGCGCCGGAGACGCGCTGCAGAAGGATCGAAGGCACTTTAGCCATATATATGCTGATGGAACAGAGCGGGAGACTTAGCCAGGGGTTTCCGCAGACTGGAGACCGCGAAGGCCCTCAGCCGCCGCGATGACATGGCGGGGCCGTGGCGTGATGTGTTGGCGGCAACATCCCTGCCACAGTTATTGGGGAAAACGCGGCTACCTGCAGTCGCTACGAGTAGTGCGGATAACTCGAGCTAATCACAAATACTATCATATGTGTAATGCATATTGCATCGGTGCTCAACCTTAGGCTTGCGCGGTACGCAACAGGCTTCCTTCAGTTGGCGCACCCCGTGCTGAGCCTGACCCCTTCGCAGGCATCGTAAAGCAGGCATTGCTCTTGCCGTGCTCGCAGTCCTTTATCACCACATTCACTGTGATGTCTGGCTTGACAGGAAAGTTGGCGCACCACCACGTCGACTTGTGGGTGTCCCAAGGCAGCCCAAAGCTAGGGATGTGCTGACCGCCCTCGCACATCCCCTTCACCACATTGACTGCACCGGGCGGCATCGCGCAGGTCAAGCACCAGCGCGCCGCCGCGGGGTCCGCCCCCGGTGGCGCATAGCGAGGCCGAGCTTTGCCGCATGCGCGCCTCTTGCTCATTTGAAAAGTCTCACAACTTTATTCCCGCTTAGTCTTTGATGCTAAACGGGCCAGCTGTCTTACAGCCCGGCGGCACGAACCCGCATAAGGCCCACTAATTTGATAGTGCGTAGCGTGCAGCCCTCTGAAGGCCAGGTTGTCGTGCTCATCACATGCACTGCGCCGTCTAGCTTCCTGGGCCAAGTCGCGCACCACAGCGCTGAGTTTCCGCGCCCTTGAGCTCAGTCAGGCATCCTGAAGGAGGGCTTGTTCCTGTCGCAGTCGCACATCCGGCTCACGCCGTTCATTGCGCCATCGGGATTGGTGGTGGGGTTGGATGCGCAACACCCCGCGGTATTCGTCCCGCCCCATGTACCCCAAAAGGATGGCCTCCACTTGCCGCATTCGCACATCTTGCTCACCACAACCACCGCATTGGCTGGCTTGTTCGGGCAAGTCGCGCACCACCGCGCTGGGCTGCCCTTCCCACAAAAACTTACGTAGGGTTGGCGCTTCCCGCGCTCGCACCGCCTGGGCTTGCCTCCGCTGGGTAGGCCCGCTGCCATGCTTGGCTTGGTTGGGAAGTCATGACCCGCACCGGCGCTTGAGAATGAACACCTTCTCTGGCAACCCAAAGCAGGTCTGGCTGATGCCGCACTCGCACTTCTTGCTACTCACGACATCCACCGCAGCGGCTGGCTTGGTGGGGCAGAGGGCCAATCACCACGCGGAAGTGTACCCCTCTACCGGCAGCCCAACGGAATGATATCTTACTGTTGTCGCACTCACAGTTCCTGCTGATACAAAAACGATTGCGTTCTCTGGCCTGGCTGGGCAGGCAGCACACCACTGCGACGAGGTGGACCGTTCCCCTGGAAGCCGAAGCAGGGGGGGGCGGGGGGGGGGGGGGGGGGGGGGGGGGAGGCCCCTTGCCGCATACATACAGCGGCGGCGTACACTGGCCCGATGTTCAGGTTGGCCAGCCGGGAACCACGCCATGGTCCAACATGATTCCACGCCCGCGCTGGCTTGGGCCGGTCTCATGGCGGCTTCCCACTTATTCTTTGGCACCAAACAGAGAATCCTTATCGAGTTGAGGATATACATATGCATGCACATTCGACCTTTTCTTCCCATTGAGTCGTCCACGATGCACACCCACCTTGCAATCCCTGACAACTCAGCGCCAAATGGGAATGTGAGGAAATGTGCACTCGCCACATGCCGCCGGTGCTATGTATATGCCCCTCGCGCCGGTTGCGCCGGTGGTGGCGAGCAACGACTATTGCCACGCGCACTGCTGATGGCGACCCCCCTGGGTAAGGTGAGCGAGGGGTTGCGCCGCACGGTACGGGCTGTCTCGTGATTGGCCGCGGATCGGGCCCCCCTCTCATCGCAGGGCACTCGGTGCACCACCCGGGCTCACCAGGAGGCCTTACTCGCAGGCGCGCCAGCGAAGCCACAACACACTTCGATCGTCAACAAGCGGGTGGCATATGTTGTTTTGCCAAGCGATGTGGCGGTCTGCCAAGTAAATGACTGCCCGGCGATGATGGGCATCCTGCTACAAGGCTGGGCGAGTGGGACAAGAAGCTGACAACGGTGGTCACACTATCTGAAAGGAGGAGAGCGCAGTGGAGTGTCTGCCTGCCGCCTGAAGTGACGAGCAGAGAGGTGCGGTGTTCAGCACGCAGAATCTGTGTTGTATTGGCAGCCGCAACCTCACCACCACAGCAGTACAAGTACCAGCTGGAATATACTACTCATGCTGCTTGGTACTAGTCCCCTGGCTATCTAGTGCACCTCTACGGCGACGCGCTCATAAACCTACCGACACTTGGCGACGCTCGCTGGCGTGTGCAACACGATGCTATCGCGGACGCCTTTCGCGATCACTGTGTCCACGAATTGGGCATCGCAGTACGCCGAGGGGTGGACGACTTGTTTTAATAGGCAGTGCGTCTTTGCAACATTGTACCCATGGCTGAACTCAAGGACCTAGTGCCGGACGCAGAGCTTTTCCTCCCGGCGTTCAATGTGGTGACCGGGAGATTCCAGGAGCTGGAAGCCTACGCTGCCGCACTGCAAGACCATGCGGTAATGGGTAAAGTACACTGTAGTGCCCCGGTCGGGACCACGGCTGTGGATCGGTTTCAGCGTTGGCACCCTGTTGGGCGACATGCAACGGGGGTTGGCAGTGCGGCGTGGCACAACACAGAGCCGGGACAGAAGGGCCCACTTCGAGACAACCTGGACAATCATGTCGGAGTACAAGGGCATGGTCTTCGGCACCGTGGGTGAGGTGAGCAAGGGGGTTGCGCCGCATAGTTCTGCGCACTGATGTCATCGCAAGCTTGGCCGAGGATCGGGGCGCCCACTCATCGCGGGCCACATGGTGCACTCACCCGGGCTCACCAGGAGGCCTCACTCGCAAGATTTCCTCGGGGTCGTGAGCTTGGTGGCGGCTCAAGAGCGTACACGCTGCCTCATCAAACGGCGTAGATTCATCCGCCATGCCGTTGCCGACGTTGCACAGCGTGTCCGTGGAATAGTGCACTTGTGCACGCGTGGCCCGGACTCTCGTCAACCAGGCGCGCAGCACTCATCCGTCCCGCTACGTGCGGGTTGCGGGCCGCTTCTAAGCGGCTTGTTACAAGCCGTAGTGTACAAGCGTGTACCCTGAGTTGACCTCGCTATCTCGTAGCACTGTTTATAGCGGTGGATTTCTTACCGGCCTTTAAGCCTTTTGTAATTCACACGAGGAAAGGACACCTGCTGGGTGTCGACCGGTACAGGTACGAGGCTACGGGTACAGGTACCTGGCGGGAGAAAGCCGCGCGGGCATGGTTGTGCGCGACCGGCTCTGGCACTGCTGGAGCTGTCGGGCCCCTGCGCACCATCCTCGATACGCACATTTATACCGGCATGATCTTTTGCTGTGTCGGCGAGATATCTCATATATCTCGGATATATTTCAGATATCTCACATGAGCAAGGGTGTGCGGAGGACAGTCCGCGCGGTGGCGCACTTGGCGGCTTCTCGCGGCGTACATGCGACCAGGGGTGCCCGGTGCATCAGCAAGGGCGATCAAGAGGCGCTCTTGCTTGGGAACCTCAGTCCCCCGCACGCTGGGTTGTGTCGCGGTCAGGGAGAGAGCGCCCGTTGCCTTCTCCGCCGGCACCGGTGCGTTGTGGGCCCCGCGGAGTCCGGCGTGCGTGGTGCCCGCCGCCCTTGGCTTCTCATGCCCGCTCAACACATCGTGCGCGCGCATGGCTCGCACCTTCATCCTCCGCTTGCCGTGGGGTGCACACTTCTCCTTCGTTCCGCCCGCTTGATTGCCGCTATATGGCTGGGCGCTGTGGCTGGGCGCTATTGCTGGGCGGCGGCGGCGTTTCGCCCGTACAGCAGATGATTTAGCACTTTCTCGGCCGGCTTTTAATGCTGCTTCAGCCGACGATTCGTTTTCCGTGTATTAAATTAATTGGATCGACTAGTACCCAGGGGCAGGGTACAGGTAATAATAAGGTAAGACTACACCGAGTAGATAGCAGCGTACTTTCCGTGCATTCTCTTGGATACGCTCTCTCTGTAACCAAAAAGATATACGAACCCGCGAGCGCGCGTAAACGTTTCGCGTCCTGCGCAGCACACCCCAACCACGGATCTCATCGCGCGCGCGCCGGATCGTAACACTGTATCGCCGAGACCAACCCAGCATCAGTGGCCGCGCAGAGAGACGCAAACGATGACTGAATGACTGGGGCGGGTCGTCAGCGCTTCACAAATTCCAATTGCCCCGCCCCCCCCCCCCCCATCCCCCCTCCCCCCCCGCCGCGTTCTCTCTTCCCAGCACGCTCTACACCCGGTGTCCCGCCCTTGCCAGTCAACGGCCAGGTCTGGCATCAAACGATGGCATGTCGCGCGCTGCCTGCTGCGACACTGGCAACTCTGCTACTGGCGGTGCTGGTGTGTCACGACGATGCGGTCGCGCTGGCAGCGCTGCATCGCAGCGACCGGCTGGTCGGCACAATCGGCACACTGGACCGGAGGCAAGGTCTGCTGCTGCCGAGACCGCCACATCCCTGGGCGCGTCCAAAATGGACTCTAGCTTGCACGCAGGGAGGTCCATGGGCTTGAGCGTGCACGTCGGCAGGGTAACAAGCAGTCGGCGGCTGCTCTCCGAGACGACTGACCGACTGTCGTCAACTAGCCTCATTTGACGTATTGACTCGCACGCCGACCTGGGCTCGGGTCCCGCAGGATGCCCCAGCGTGTCGGCTGGCGAGCATGAGGTGCTGCACGGCGGCCCGCAGCGCCCCTCCGCCCAGTGGTGCGGCCCACCGCCGGGAGCCGCCGGCGCCGGTGTGGTCGTGTACGATGACAAATAACGATGCATCAGAGTATAAATTGGAAAAAACGCAAGTTTGCAATGGTTTCAGCGCCCCCCCCCCCCCCCCCTCTGCCCTCGTCTCCCCGCCAGGTTGTACACATATCCACAGGGCGATGCCGGCGGTGGCAGGGATCACTACACCCACATGGCCATGGTGACGCAGCTGCCCAACGGCACCTTCCTTGGCTTGTGGCAGGCATCGGCGAAGCGGGAAGGCTCCTCCGACCAGCACTTGACAGTGACCACATCCCAGGACGGCAAGCCCCCTTCTTCCTGGGAGCCCGTCCCCATGACAACCACCCTTATGCCCGACCACCACTCCGGGATTGACACCGCCAAGGCTGCTGGCCGGCACGTGCCTGCAGGCCAAGCCCTCCAGTGGACGCCGCCGCAGCCGCTGAGCGCCGTGGGCGACGGCGTGTACCCTCTGTGGGGGCCGACGCTACTGGTGGACAGCCAGCAGGGCGTCCTGTGGGTCTTCTACTCGCAGAACACGGGCAGCTGCCGGGGCGGGTGCGCTCCCCTCCCCCCCCCCCCCCCCCCCCCCCAACCCCCACGGCCCTGTGCAGGCAGTCCGCCGAGCCTGTCACAGGCAACGCTATGCGCTCCCACGCTGCACCTCCTGACGGTGAGCTTCGCTCCCGCGGCAGGCCGATGGAGTTCCCGCCCGGCGGCGACATCAAGGGCGTTCGCTACGACCTCACCACACAAGAGTGGGGGCAGCCGCAGCTGATCCTGTCGCAGGACGCCGACGGCGGCATCCCCAAGGTGATCCGCCCGCAGGCCGCAGCGCCCGGGCCAGCCCAGCGCGGCAGTAGGACAGCCGGCGAATGGCGCAGCGTCTGCCGAACGCGCGGCAGCAAACGTGCACATGTCATACCAGTAAATTTGGTCGTGAGTACCAAACGGAAGGAGCTATTTCGCCATCAATGTTGCGTTGCGGATTCTGTGGTGCGCTCCAGTAGTGATGTATTCTGATAACCTGTGACCACTGCATAGTCCCCCCTCTTCACAAGCGAAAGGGGTCAGCAACACTGAGTATGCGCGAGTCAAGTGAGCGTCTTTGTATTAGGCACGTCGCGATTCTGCCATTCCCCTGATGTAGCAGAACCGTTCCTCAATTGAGTGTTACCCCCCCCCCCCGGCCCGCCTCCGTGCACAACCCCGAGATGTGGCGTTTTCAACATGCAGGGCATGGTTTTGCGGGTAGTAACCTTTGGATCGCTGTTTGTGGTGTATTCTGGTCTACGGGTGACGACGCGGTTACAACAGCACCGCAAAAAGGAAGCTGCCATGCCTGCCAGGGGTCAAATGTAGACGATAGTATAGCGGATATTCTTATAGGTTGCTATCAAGCCCGATTGGAGGCTTGCAAGAAGGGCTCTTATAGGTGCGCCGGCACCCGACCGGTTATTTTCCAGACAGGTGTAGTTCTCCTCGCTTCACAGGGGAGGGGAGGGGGGTTAAAAAAGAACATCATGCATCGAACCCGGCGCCTGGTTGCAGTTTGTCAATCGATGCAAGCAAGGTGCAATGAGGGCATTGGCGCCTAAAGCAGACAATTGTCTGCACGGAGGGGAACTGCGCAGGTGTTCTGCCATCTGCCCGCGGGAACTGACGGCGCGATGCGGCAGGTGACCGCCAACAAGGCAATCGAGCTGTCCACCGGCGAGTTTGTGATGCCGTTCTGGCGGGAGAGGGCACTTCTCGGCGGCAACGGCGCGTGTCAGCAGCTGCGCGGCAGCCCGGGGGCCGGCGTGCTGGTGTCGGAGGACAGGTGCGGCGCCGATTTGAGCCAAGCTGGCCCACCATCCGCAGCCAATGAACAGAAACAGTGACTGCCAGGGTGAGACCCCCCCCCCCCCCCCCCCCCCGCTCCGCCTCAATGCGCAGATGCTGATCTGTTTTGTGGGGGGTCTTTTATGCAGGGGAGCGACGTGGAAGGCGCACGGGCATCTTCAATTGAAGAACAGCTGGCTGATCGAAAACGCGCTGGTGGAGCTCGCGGGCGGCCGCCTGATGATGGTGTTCCGCACGCAAGCCAAGCGGGTGTACGTTGCCTACTCGGCGGACAAGGGCCGCACCTGGAGCAACGCGGAGCCGCTGTCGGACTTCCCCAACCCCAACACCAAGGCATGCCGCCACCCCGCACCCCCTCGCCCGCATCGGTGAACGCCTCCTCTGGAATACATCGCCTGATCACACCGCGGCGTCGTCCACGCAGGTCGACTTGACACGGCTGCAGCCCAACGGGGAGCTTGTCCTGGTGTACAACGACCACATGAAACCCACAAAGGTGAGCCGAGCCCGCATCATGATCCCCTCAGCATCATCAGATCAAGCTCAATCCACGCCAGCGCCACCGCCCTCGGTTCAAGTTGAACCACGCTCAGCCAGCACCTGCGTCTGCACCGCAATTATCGTCGTGCCTCTCCCCCCCCCCCCCCCCCCCCGCCCCCGCTCCCTGCGCCTGCGTCCTTGACGCTTTCTTGTTTGCGGACGACGCCGTCTCGCGCTGGCACGTGAAGGCTGCATGTCCCGCGGCCTACAGTAGCCTTGAAGGGATGATCCTCTGCCGCGCTCACCGCCCAGCAGGACCCGAGCCTGCACGCTCAGGGCTGCACGCGGTGCCGCACGCACCTGCGGGTCGCCATCTCGCGGGACGAGGGCGCCACGTGGCAGCCGCTGGCGGACCTGGAGGAGGAGGTGCAGCCCACGCTGCGGTTCCACTACCCCACGCTGCAGCAGTATGGTGAGGCCCACGGGCGGGCGCCAATCGCAGCTGACAACCACACCAAGTGTCAAGCCACGCATACCGTCATGCGCCTGGCTCGGTATCAAGTTATATGCCGATATTGGAGCCAGTATTGGAAGCCATTTCTGACATCTCCTACTACCCAGATAATGAGATGACTCCTGCACAGGGTTTATATCCTGTGATTCGACGTCAGCAACATCTGAACTGGTACAGGCCACAATTAAGGGAGTGTCGTCACAGTAGTAGTTATAGTCGCACCGTTTTCGCGACATGTTTCTAGCTCGATTTATGACCGGCTTATCACGAATATTGCGAATGCAATGCCGGGACCCTTTCTACAGTCAATATTGACGTCCTTCAAAGTGCGCCAGAACATGTACAATTGAATCATGATACCGTCGAAGGCAGGGTTATTCCCGTGTTGACTGTGATCGCAGCCATAATCGATACCCGGTAGTACACTTCGTCTCGGTGATTGCCATCGCACGTCGTACACGCATATACATCGACCGCGCCTCCCCTGGCCCGAAGTTGTACTCGTATCGCTGGAACGGATTGGACGTTGACTGCCCGGATCGGGTGTCTGCTAGGCTTGCAATCCATGGCATTGCAATCATGGACTAACCCGCTGGAAAGCACCCATGAATGAATGACGTTTCTTTCTGTTTCACTGCCGGTGTTGCTTCATCGTGTTTCCCTTCCCATAAGCCCTCAAAAGTAGAGAGTTGAAGGAGAACGGCGGCTCTGCCTCTCACCTGAATGCGCCCAGATGCAGCATGCATGCAACGACACGGTGTGGCCAGTGTGCTCCCCGTGAGCTGATGTGCACGTGGGCAACGGCCCGTGCCGCGCCAGGGTGCAACCTCCTGGTGGCGTACTCCGCGTTCCACATGGAGCAGCGCGACGGCAACACAGGCACGCAGGGCATCAAGGTCCGCTACGTCGACCTGGACCCCGCGGGCAGCGCCCCGGCCATCGCGCCGCGCCCGCAGCGCGCGCCGCTGCCATGGGCCCTGGTGTCTGTGTTTGCGGCGCTGTCGCTGCTGGTCGTGGGGCGCGTTGCCTGCAGGATGCGGCTGTAAATGACATGTGATACCTACACACCTACCTGCTACCACCTATCTACTACCACACACACACATATATGTGTATATATATATTAGAAATATTACATATACGATATATGATATAATCATATTTATTTATTTATGCAGCAAGGGAGAGTGTGAGAGAGAGAGAGAGGGAGGTTATATGGGGCTGTGGGTGGCTGGAGGGCATCACGGCATCCCGGTTGGGTAACCAGGTACGCCCTTCCCTACCGATCTGCCCCCCTACATACAAGCACAGCGTACCACCGGCAGTCGTAAGGAAGAGCACTGCTGTTCTTTTAGCCGGGCCGGCACCCGTATTCAAATATGGCATGAATGCGGCGTAGAATGAACAGCTCACCGCATCAGAAGGTGGAACAGTCCATGTTTTGGGCAGCCACAGCAAGTGCAAAACTAGGGTGCCCTTGAGTCGGGTTTGCGGGTCCCAACAATAAGGGGTTAAGCTTTTTTGCGGGGGGCAGGTTGCGCCGCCGTGCGGTGCAGTTGGCGGCGTGTTCTGAGGGATGCAGTCCCCCCTCTCTTTTGCGCGAGGGCGGACAACGGCATTGTACCCGTAAAGTGAATGCAAAGCATGTCAACGGTAACTACTGATCCAATGTTGTGTTTACGTGAACTCAATAGCCGCGGCGCGGCCGGTCACCGCCTGCGCAGCTGCCACTCGTCCCCAGCGGCCGTTCTGAGGGTGGCGATGCGGTAAAGAGGTAGCCAGGAGGAGCGGCGCGGGGTTGGCTCCCGGCGATGACACTGGACGCCGCCGCCTGAGGGGCAACGAGCGTCGAGCCCTCCGCAGTGCCGTGGCAAGGCTCAACATGTGGGGAGCTCGTGCTAGTCTGACGTGGTGTCGCAGCGGGCGCCCCTGGCTGACATTGCCCCCATTGACCCCCCCCCCCCCCCTTCCCTATTTTGTCCATCTAATCGGCATATCTGATGGGATGGCGGGTCGCGCGATAGCATGGGGCGTGCCTGTTGGTAGGCCCCACCTTCCGCTGCGAGGGCGCTGCGACGAGTAACATTTCCTGGCAGCAGAGGGGGGGGACTGCGAGCATCATATGTGGATTAAACCGACAACATGTGTCCTCATCTGCCACAGACTGCCGGTTTGCGACAGCAGCAGTTGTGCCATTGTCCTGCCCACCTGCAAGGCATGTGGGCCTCGGCTCACAGCCCCAGCAGGGGGGCCTGCGCCCGGGAGCGGTGCTGCATGCCGTGCCATGTGCGTGCCTGGCAAGGACCGCTCCTTCCTCCGCCAGCGCCACGGGTCATTCCGTGTGGCAGCATGCGTGCAGAGCAAAGCGCGCAGCCTGCACCAGGAGTGGCGGCACGCGCAAGAGGCGCTGCAGCGGGGAGCGCCACCGCTAAGCGGGTGCGCTCGAGCCTCCCCCGCTTGGAAGGTTGAAATGGAGTGGGGGGTGGGGCAGGGGAGCGTGGAGTGGCGGTGCGGCTACCCCGCGAGCAGCAGGTCCGCGCCGCTGTCTCGGTCGATGACCGCCGAGAAGAACCGCGGCGGCACCTCGCCGCACATGATGACGCCGTTGGCCGACTCGAAAAAGTCTATCCCCGCCGCCATCGCGCCCCGCACGTCCACATAGATCAGGAGCTCTGAGCTGGCGCGCACCCTGCAAGCGGGAAACACAGGTTCAGCCTTCCCGGCGACCTGCTCCTGCCAGCCCCTCCCAGCAGCCAAGGCACAGGGGCGCGCACCCCGACAGCACGCCGCCCTCGCCCGGCAGCCCCTTGGCCATGTGCACGTGCGTGCGCTGCATGCGCCGCAGCCCCTGCTCCCGGATGGCGGGCCAGTGTGCGCGGTAGGTGCCGTGCACCACGCACGCCGGCATTTGCTCCTCGCGCTCGAGGCGCACCAGCAGCGCGCCCTCGTCCAGCCCCTGCAGCGAGTGCCCCTGGTTGGCGCGGATCCACAGCGCGGCTTCGCCGGCGCCCTCCTCCAGCAGGGAGAACCGCTGCTTGTTGTCCACCGCCACGATCTGCGAGGGGCCGCGTCCGCCCGGCCCACACATGTGCCACATAGGGGTCAGCGCAATGGCGGCGAGACAGCCGGTGAATCCCTGTCACTCCCCCATAGTAGCGACCTACTTGTGAAGTACTTAAACAAGACATGTAAGAGGGGCGTGAAAGCATGCTTGTAACAGCCAACTAGTCCTCGTGAATTCAACTAACAGTAAAGCGACTAAAATAGTATTAACCCTCCATCACAGTCTGAACCTGATCTGCAAGGAAATGTTAGCGTAGGCAGCGACCATCCTGGAACTCACTCGGCAGGGAAGGCGCTACCCCGTGGAGCTCTGCCTGCGCACCTAGCCTCACTCCACCTAGCGCGCCGCCCGCCTCGAGGGCGGCGGCGGCGGACGAGAGCCGCTGCTCACTTCGAAAAGAATGTCCCGTCACTTACTCGTAGGCGAATAATAGCTGCTTTCTTCGCACTCGCCCCGTCAGGCTTACGCGGGGGCGCCCGCCCTCACCTGCCGCACTTGCTCCACCGACAGCACGCCGCGAAACTCGGGCAGCGCGAGCACCTCCGACAGCGCCACGTAGCCGTCGGGCCGGACGGCCAGGCCACGCTCCGTGGCCCGGTGCCGAAGCAGCTTGGTAAGCTTGCGGGAGAGCTGCTGCAGCTGCGGGTCGCCGCCGCCGCTGCGGTCGCCTCTGCTCTGCTGGCCGCGGCCGCCCCTGCCGCCGCCAAAGGGGCGTGCCTGGTGGGACATACCACCGCGCGATGGGTGATGGGCCGCAGACACGGGCCGCGCCGTTGCTTCGGTGCTGAGCTCTGTCCGCTCGCTGGTGACGGGAGGAGAGCTGTGCGTGGCACAGATGAGAGGTGCTCCGGTGGTCTGCGCAGACGGCGACTCGCGAATACTGATAGCGTACTGTGGCAGGGTTATGACGAGCCAGGAGCGCGTCACTCCGTTTTTATGGGCTATCATCGTGTGCGGGTGATGGTTACGATGAGCGCCCGCGTCACCTGGCCGTTATGGCGCCGGTACAGTTGCCTCCAGCATATATGGAGATACCGGCTCGGGATATGGCTCAGCAGCAGCCCGCCTTCGCTGCCACCCTACGACCAATAGGGAACAAGCCGCGCTCATTGTCCTAATCCACCAGACCCGCTTGCCCTGGCCTATTTGGGAGCTGAGCACACTGTGCTGAGCTGTCATCGTCATTGCTCCGGCGGATGAAGTGAGTATGGGTACGCTACGCTACATGCATTCCCTCTTTTAAATCCTATATAAATAATGTAGGATTTCCTCTTTGAAATCATGTATAAATGATGTATATCGATGTATATGTTAATTAAACTGATCCTCCAAGTGAGGGTCGCCTTGGTGAAGTCCGTGAGCGTTACCCTGAGTACTACGATTCCATGTTCCGCGTTGCCGCTTGCCGCCCATTTGGCCTCCCGGCGGCTCCTGTCCTCTCCCTTGGCGAGCCATGCCCTTTTGCTTTTTGCTCCTTCTCGGTACAAGGTATGCTGGCCCATTTTGAGGATGCTGGCATGGATTTCACCCCTTCAACTTGGGCGGTCGCATACGTTGATCACGTGGCACGTTGCTATGGGGGCGGCTCCAATCACGCCGCACACGAGTGGGCGGCACATGGCCTTTCCGACATTTGCCACGACATGAAGTCCGCGCTGGGCGTGGGTGTCCAGATCCTCACGGACCCGTCGGTGCTTGTTTCTCTTCCGAAGGCAGGGCAGCGACGGCCGGCCGGCCGATGTTGGGGTTTTTGGGTATGGCGGTATCCGCGGGAACACGGTTGTTGTCGATACCACCATTGCCCCTATCCTCGGCGTGTCAAGCTCGGATCCAACGACTACTTTGCGGGCTTCAGAGCGCCACAAAATCCACAAGTATGACGAGGGTGTCCGAAACGCCGCCGGCATGCTTCGCTTTGTTCCTTTCGCCGTTTCCGAGTTTGGCTCGCTGGCCCCGCACACTGAGGCTTTCTTGGTGGAGCTCGCGAAAGCTAGCCACACACACACTGGCCAACAAATCGGCCAGCTCTTGTCTGCGTGGCGCCGCCGTTTCTCCACCTCGATTGCTCATCAACATGGCACATGCAGACAAGGGGTCGCGGCCGCGCGTGCGGCACGTGATGGTGCTCCTGCGCCTGCGTCGCGTCGCTCGTCGGCATGTGTTGCTATGACCCGCCCGGGTCATTGGCTGCAAGCGTCCTCGCCGCGGCTGATAGCCTACCCCAGGGCGGGGGTTCCTTTGGTTCCTAGCAGCTAAGCGACTTCGTGGTTCCCTTGGCTCCTTCTTGGTTCTTGGCTCCCTGTCCTCCTGCTCGACCTTGGTTTCATGCTTATGTCTCTCTTTTTCTGGCAACCTTTCATAGTTGCCTTTAGTTCTGTTTGTAGTGCGCATTTGTGAAAGCCCTGATGTAATATATGTTAATTAAGACCCACGTACGAAAATGCCATGTGTACACACAGGTTGCCATGTGTATACACATGTCATCAATTTGACCTGTGTACACACAGGTCATTATTTTGCCTGTGTATACACATGTCGATACCGTAATGACCTGTGTGTACACGGATCATGTTTACTTTGACCCGTGTACACACAGGTCACTTTTTATGACCCGTGTACAAACAGGTCAAAGTGATCATGACCCGTGTCATATGACCCGTGTCATTACGGTATCGACCTGTGTATACACGGGTCGCCAATGATACCTAAAGCCCGACACCTTGTTTGCACTTGGGGCATCTGTGAAATGGTCTGGGTGAAAACATGTACTTGGGTCATATGTCATATGACCTGTGTACAAACAAGGCAACGATAGATGTTCGCACTTGGGTCATTTTCCATGACCTGTGTGTACACATGGCGATTATTTCAAGTGACCTTTGTATACACAAGTCATGGTCAAAATGACATGTGTGTAAACATGTCAATGCAAGTGACCTGTGTGTACACATGGCATACAAGGTAATGCCATGTGCATACGCAGGGCACCTAAATGCCCTGTGTATACACATGGCGTTTTGACCATGACCTGTGTATACACAAGGCATTTTCGTACCTGGGTCTTAACACATATATGAAGTAACTTGACAGTTGAATCAGCGATGCGTCGATTTTTCAGAATTTTTTTAAAGAACGGGTTCTCTATCACTGGCCTACAGTTCCATGGATTGCATTGCCAGCGCTTTGAAGTACCAGAGTTTTTTTTCCATTAATACCAGCAGCGAGTAGCGAGTACCAGTACCACAGTACCAGCAGTTCTAGGGAACTGCCCTTTTTGTAATTCACACCAGTACCAGCAGTACTAGCAGTACCAGCAGCGAGTAGCGAGTACCAGTACCAGTACCTCCCAGCCGTGAGATCGTAATCGGACGGCTGTGTAATTAAGGACCGTGGGCGGGCGGGTGGGTGGGCGGGTGGGCGGGTCGGTGGGGGATTATAGTACTTAGTATTACATGACAGTAGATAAGCGCTTTAGTCATGCACAGGCCCGATCCGCCGCACTTTACGGGTACCCGTACGGCAATAAAGCTCACCGCCGAAAAATCGACGCTTCGCTGGATAAGACCGGTATGTATGACACGGGATGTCCCCTATCGATACATAGTTGCTACCGCTCACCTACCGCCAAAATAATGCCAAAAATGACATATTTAATGGCGACTAGTCGCCACTTCATCCAGGCTTCGTTGTCGGTAGTTTTGATATATAATGAGATGCAGGCGCGGGTTATTTTTATCTGAGTGGGGGCGGAAAAGAAACTGCAGGCGCTAGACGAGATAGTCGCCTCCGCCACATATGTGTGCGGAGGGCCATAGTCCGTGGGGCCGCAATATCACTCCGCCCACCCGGTTACTGCCTTACTGGGTCGCCACAGACCGGCAGGCGGCAGACACCGGCAAGTGACGACTCCGCCCTGGGGATTCCCGTCGGCAACGGTATATCTACGTTGAGGTGCATGCTGCCGCTGCTGATCGGAAGCCGCGGCAATATAGCGAGCGGCGGCGCCGGTCGGAGCCAGCGGCTGGTACAAGCCACTTGAAGCCTCCGTTTACGACTCTTTTTTCAACGCGATGCGGACGACGGTATACTGGGTGCTGCCTGGCATCGCGGCCGTCGCGGGCGCGGCCTATTGGGCGGCGGTGCGCCTGACGAAGCCCAACCACAAATCTGGTGAGGCGCCCGCCAAGTCCCTGGCGGCGGCGTTGGACCATCTGCGGAGCTACTACCGCGCCGAGATGACCAACACGGAGCTGATGCAGGCGCTCCTCGACGCGCTGGGGCCCGAGGCACTGGACGAGGGCCTGCGCGAGTTGCTGGTGGAGTCCCTGGAGATTGTCCAGATGTAGGATACACTCAACCCCAACTCCTGTCCTGCCACACGCCCATACTCGCGTTGTCGTCGGAACACATGCGACCTGAAACGGATAGCTCCCTCCTGGTGAGTTGGTGATGGGCGGGCACAGCAATTGCGGTTTTATCATACAACTCGTATATCAAGTTGCGAACCGCCGCCACCTATCGTCACGGACGCACCCAAAACCCTACAAGCCTAAGCGACGACTCACGGCCTGTTCCTGTATCGCGAATGTCAACAGGATGGCCCGCACACTCAACCTAGATAAACTGCACATGCCGGTCATCACCGCCATGCTCAGCAGGCAGCATGCGTTCACACAGCGCAACCGGCTGAACCCGGCTGCAGACCAGGAGACGGCCACGGGCCCCGGCGTGGACGACCTCTTCATCGCCAAGGCGCGCCACTTCTTGCAAATGGCAGACCTCGTCTACTGTGAGAACACGGAGAAGGCGGGCCTGGCCTCGCGGGACATCTTCCTGGACCGCATGTCCGAGGCGAAGGCGGCCTGCGGGTCCAACCTGCCGCGTCATGCCGTCTTTGTGGACCACCTCACAAGGTCATATCTACCCTAGCCTGTCTTGCACCGACGCATCTCATATGTAAAGCCAATGCTGCAACGATCTGCAACTCTACCGTACCCTAGTCAAATGATTGTTGGTTCAATCTGGAGATAATCTCCAATGACCAATGGCATCATCAATGCAAGGAGTCCGGCTGGATATTGTCAAGCTTCTCAGCCTTCATACTGCGCAGCATGAATGAAGACTGACTCCCTTCGTGCGTGTCCGCAGGTCGGTTGTGCTGGCTATCCGAGGCACCGCCTCGTTCAAGGACTGCGTTGTTGACGCTGTGGCGGTGCCGACCGAGGCCCTTGATGGCCGCGGCATCTCCCACAAGGGAATCGCATCCGCTGCCTCCGACATGCTGGAGGCTGTCATGCCCTACGTGACCGAGGCACTGCACCATGTTCCCGGGTACACCCCAATTGTCACCGGCCATAGCCTCGGCGCAGGCACGGCTCTCATGCTTGCGCTCACCCTCCGCCACCAAGCGGACTTCTGGAAGGAGAAGCTCCCAAGCGGCACCTTGGAGGCCCTGGAGGTCTTTGCCTTTGCGCCGCCGCCGGTGTGGGCGCCGCTCTCCGGCCTCTCAGAGGCAGACACAAAGGGGCTCTACGTCTTCATCAACAACTTGGACATGATCCCGAGGTCCACCCTCCGAAACTTGGAGGTCTTCTTCAACCAGCTGGCCCTCGTGGATCAAGCTGTGGCGGAGGACTACAGCACCTACGACCTCATCACCGTCCTCATGGGGATGGACTCAGGAGATCTTGCTCAAGAAATCAGTAGGTATGGCTGAAGGATGTTCAAACCAGGCGGGCAGATTTGCCTCGGGGCGATTGAGCATTATGGATGAGTGCAAATAACTTGTCGGTTATGGCCGGGCACCTGATGGCTGAGGACAGTCTGCCTCCGTGGTGTTTTCAGGAGGGTGGCCTCAGCCGTCGAACGAGCAGACAAGGAACGCGAGAGTGAGAAGAAGGAATGGCAGCACGAGCAGCTCTTCCATCCGGGGCGGATCTTTCACCTGCACCCATCCACGGAGGGCGCGAGCGGCGCAGAGGAGTTCCAACATGGCCTGGTCCCGACCACCGCGGAGGGGTACCACCTGCAGGAGCTGTCGGCCTCCGACCTTGCGGCCGCCCCTTTCATCGAGGGCGAGGGCTGGGTGCAGCACCATCTCACGTTGTCGTACCTCCGAGCGATGCAGCGACTCGTGACTCGCCCTGAGGGGGCGGAGTGTGCTGCCGCTTGACGCGACCTTGCTAATGAAATCCCAAGCTTGGCGGCGCTGCAGGAGGCCAGGAGGGTTTAGCTCGCCCCATTGCCCTGGAGGCCAAAGGCAGCTTTGGTGGTGGCATGTGGGCCAAGGCCACACACTAGTTTTTTGCAGAGATGAAGGATGAGGCCAGAGAATACCAAGACTAGGAATTCGCAGAAAAAGTAGTTACAATGATTAGTACGGGCAGTGGCAGTTGGGACAGTGAAGGTTCCCAACTGCCAGCAGACCTGGGACTGTGCCCGGGGCTGTCTAGAAATTAATTTTGTTTGTTAGAAGCTGGGAGTTGGGGGGGGGGGGGGGGGGGGGGGGGGGGGGCGGGGGGGCGGGGGTGCAGCCTGGGCTGTTCCTCACAAACGCCCGCATTTTCAGCATTTGTAACCACCATCGTATCAATTCACCCTGGAGCTGCGGTCTTGCCTCCCCATGCGACCTTGCCACCCACCTGCGTTGCACCATGGCCTCCGGCCCGGGCGGTTCAACCGCTGATAAGCGCCGCCCTCCTCCTTCACACACTGGCTCGGGGACCCTGGCTGAAATGTATGGTTAGCACGCGCTGAATTGTATGACCAACCAGTCTGGAGCAATGGATTGCTCAGCCCGCCAAGGGCTGCCTCCCCCTCCGGATTCCCGAGCTCCGCGCGATGGTGCATCGGGGTTTCCCCCTTTCATCCTCCTTAGGCCGACCCTAACGCATGCGCATTATCTTCTGCATAGACCTGAGTGCCTGCTCCAAGCCGCCGATGCGCCTGGGTGTCGACAAGATCGTGGAGGCCCGATATGGGTGCTACGCTTACAGTCCCGAGCACATGCCGTGGCAATGCGCTCGGTCGACATTCTCGAGGACTACCTCTGGGTTCCTCCCGCCCCCCCCCCCCCCCCCCCCCGCAGCTGGGAGACCACCTGCCGACTGCCCCCAGGTCCGCTCGCGTGGGCCCCCAGCGCTTACACCCCACCCCCTACTCCGGCTTCAACTCGGCCTTCAACCCGACCAAGTTCGCCTTCTCCGACCCAGCCGTCTGGTCCGCGCCCTTGTCATTACGGGTTGGCAGCCACTCCGGCCACAAGTCCCTCGCGCAGTGCTATGGGACCCCTACCCTCGGCCCGAGTCATTGCCCATGTTGGACATTGGGCCTGCCGCCGAGATGTGCTAGCACCAAACTTCAAAATATTAGACACCGAGAATATGCCTCTGTGGTACGTCTTCGATTGCAAGAGTATGGGAGTGCAGCGGCGTCTTCACTTACAATGTAGTTGTTCACATACTCATTGGCGTGACATCCCCTTCACACCCATGCTGTACGCCCCCCCCTGTGCTGCTATCAAAAACACTGCCTCATGAACTCTTCAACATAGGCATGTCTGTTGGCGCGCCTGCAGTGTCCTGCGGGCCAGGGCCACACTGGTTGTTTGCAGAGATGAAGGATAAGGCAAGAGAAGATCAAGACCAACAACAAGTCGAAGTATTTTAGTCACAATGATTAGTAGTGTAGGTTGGGAAGGTTCCCAACTGCCAGCAAACATGGGACCGTGCTCGGGGCTGTCTAGAAGTGATTTCTATTTGTTCTCATATTAATACCAGGGCGCGGCCTGGCTCGTTCCTCACAACAACGAGTATTTTCAACCTTTCCTGCCCATCTGCTCCGGCGGGGAGTGCAGCGGCGTCTTCACAGAAACCGAATGATGTTAATCAGTGGCAGGGCATGTTCATCCAACACAGCCTGTGATGTTCCCAAAAACATTGCCTCGTGAGCTCTTACCCAGAGTCAAGTGAGATGGCGGGCGAATGACAAGGGGTTTTTTATGTACCGGGGCAGATAAAGGCAACATGTTGCCTTTATCTGCCCCGGTACACATCATTTGAATAAGTGGCGCAGAGCAAACTACATTTTACATACAATTGCGCGATAGCAATACCTATTCCCGCCAAAAGACAACATCATTTATTATGTTCATAAACATCATTTATCATGTGCGAGAAATGCTCCGAAACCAAAATCGGTCACCTTGCATCGAGGCGGGGCGGGCGGTGACTGGACGCCCTGCGATCAATGCTCCGAAACCATACTCGTGTGATGTTGATATTCGTCTAACTAATGCCACGCTGCGGCGGCCGCGTTATTATTGTAGTCGCGGGTCAGCATACGGTGTATGTCCTAAGGTGTATGTCTAAGGTATACATGAGACAAACGGATGAAGCTGGGTGCGCCCCATCGATAATTTACTGCTATAGTTTTATTGTTGTTTTCGTTTATTTCCTGTTATGTGTGGACTGGTATGGTTTTAGATCGCGCGCCGCGCGCGCACCGTCCAGCGAATGATGATATGACGAATATGCAAGGGAGATATATACAGCAGCCCACAAAAGTGTTTGCACACAGAAATCCGCGAGTATCCTCGCTTTGGTGCCAAAGCCATGGGGCCGCCACGGGGCCATGGAGCCTTGTAATCCAGTAGTCGCTATATGCAAAGCCTCCTACGCCAAGCAGGCAGCCGTTTCTCCCCGTTATAGCACTTTTAGAATTGTTCTTCGGCAATGGCATGGTTTGGCACATACATGGCTAAAATCACAGAAAAACGGGCGATGAATAGGGGGCAAGTTGTTGGCGGCCTAGTTACCATCCGTCGCATATGCCCGCGCGCTGCCGGTGGTGGGTGGACGTATGCATGCGCTGTAAGACGACCGAGCTTGAGCCCAATCCATGCACGCTATCGATGCAATGCACGGCATTTCCATGAGAGTGTGCCAGTAATGCCGCCAACGTGATGGGGCCAATCATCCCACATATTTCCAAGCTGCAAGATAATCGCCGTTGGCCGCGCCTTGCTAAGTAAAAGTAGCACACATAAAGTACCTTGGATTCCATAGGTGCATGCTTATATCGCCCGCACCGTAGGCTCAGCGGGGGCTGGCCCCCTCGACAACAATGTCGCCACTGCTACACAGGTCTGCGCGCATGTTGTACCACATGCCACCCATCATCCAAGGGGAAAAGCCCAAATGATGACTGGGTCCGCGCGACGTGGAGACCTATCTAAGGGCTCCTCGCGCCTGGGAGCTTGCGTGGAAGGGCACATTACAGGCCCCCATCATGCGCCCTCGCCCACATTGAGTGGGCTGGCTGGGACACCAGAACAGGGGGTAACTTTGACAGGCCACAACATTTCGAAGTTTTATCATATTGGCCTGTAAATTAGTGCGCTGGAAAGCGACAATTTCGGGCTGTCCATCGCACTAATTTACAACCCAATATGATTAACCGTCGAAATGGTATGAATTAAAATGTGATTGCAATATTACTGCTTCTTGTAGAGCAAACATCCAGTTTGCGAATGTCGCATGCAGCCCGCTAGCTGACCGTAGACTCCAAATAAACCATGCGCCGCGCGGCCTGGGGTAGGTGGCCAACACATGTATCTCGTCGACCATGGGAGAAAAACATGGTTCTTTATGTTCAAATGTCGGTGTGCCGTTCGCTCAAACCGTTCACAGCCCAGCCGCTCAGCACTTGTTACACTGGTAGTGCCGCATAACCGGCGCCGCGCGTGCCACGCGCGCCGTCGCATTGGCCCTATAGCACACCAACGTGCACGCTCTTTCATGGTTATCCTCGCAATGGCTGCAAAGGCGTAGACTGCGCGTGGGTTTAACGACTAGAAGCGACCGAACCGAAATCATACCCATAAAAACATGCATAGACGTTTGTGGGCTGCTGTATAATAAGTAGTAGCAGCTCGCGCGCGCGGCAGCGCCTCGCGACGGCTCGCGCGGTCAGCCGGTCAGCGCCACGGCGCGGGGTGGGGCCAACGGATCGTACGTCGACTACCTGTACATTTCTATCGCCAAGTCCCCCTGGCCCGAGTCGATCGTCGCAAACCACACGCGCTCGCGTGACAGCACGCTTGCTGATGCCCAGCACACCGGCCAGGGGCTGAATTCCTGCGAGAGAGCAGGGACGCTCAGAGTCGCGGCGCCTGGCGGCGCAGACAATACTGCTCCTGGTGCGGTAAGAGGCGGCGGCGGCGGCGAGAGTGGCCGAGTACTTCCTGTCCCCCCAGACAGCGGCGCGCCGGCATGGAGGACGCCTACCGGGCGAGCGTATCGGAGGTGCGCCGGCCGCAGGCGCCCCGCCGGACCCCACAGTCACCCCCAAGCGGCTACCATGCTGATTTGGGAAGGAGATCAAGGGGGGGGGGGGGCGGAGCACACCGGTGGCAAGCACAGACCAAGGAGTGGCAGTCGCCGCCATATCTCGACATGGCGAGCGCGGTTCCGCTGATCGGCAAGCTGGGCGCTATCGAGGTGGTCTTGACGAACGACCTGTGCCGGTCGCATCTGGCACGGCGACTCGGATGGGTTCCAGTTCCGACGCCCGCAGCTGGACTTGTGCAGGGTGATGGCGGATTTTTGTTCATGATTCCGAGGAAATGATAAGCATCGGCGCAGAGGGGGAGAGGGGGGTCAAGGCGGGTCGCGTGCCGCCACTGCTAGTGCCGATCGCCCGAAGCTCCCTGGGGGGTGGGGGGGGGGGGGGGGGGGGGCTAGGAGTGAGGGCTAGGGAGCGGCTGCGCGCCCTGGTGGGTTGTGAATGGGTGTGGGCCGTGCAGGTGCCACTCTGCTCCCCTGAATCTCGCTTAGTGACCCGGGTGGTGCATGGCGGTGGCCCAGGTGGTGGCGCGCTTCAAAGTGGACGCCGAGCAGGGGCTGTCGCGGGCCCAGGTGGAGCAGGTGGGCGCCCCAGTCCCCCTCCCCCGCCCCCTACTCCCCACCAGCTCCAGCAGGTAGCAGTGCCGGCGCCGGCTCCAGCGCCAAACCTTCGTGCATACCAGCACAGCCGCCCACAAGTGTATTGGGCAGAACAGAAAATGGCGCCTCGGCCGCTCAAGCCCCGAGTGTCGCTCCTCATGAAACACGCCAGCTTGCCTGTGTCACATGCAGAGGGAGAGGGAGGGAAGGGCAGGGAGAGATACATTGCAGTTGATGGGCCGCCTGCCTGCAACTCCCGTCGCTCTCCCTCCCCTTGGCATGGGGCATCATGAGCGGATTGGTGCACACACGGCATGCTTTCCCGGCTCACAACGTCCGCCAGCATCCTGAGGCCATCTCCCACCCTTCTCCTCCATCCCCAGGCGCGCGCTGTGTACGGCAAGAATGAGCTGGCGGCGGATGAAGGCGTGCCCCCACCCCCAACCCCGCCATTTCCGGCACGCCTCCATTCCTCGCCATCTGCGCAGCATCACCCCCGGGCGGTCGCGCTGAGCCCCGGTGCCCGCAGGCACGCCCTTCTGGAAGCTGGTGCTCAAGCAGTTTGACGACCTGCTGGTGAAGATCCTTCTCGCGGCGGCGCTGGTCGACTTCGGCATCGCCTTCTTCAACGGCGACAGCGGCTTTGAGTGCGCCCTCCCCCCCCCCCGCCCCCTCCTACAAAGCCTCCTCCCTTTGCATGCCTTGTCCCTGAAGCGTGAAAGGGGACACCGCGCTCTTGACGCTCCTGACGGCGCCACCTGCCCTCCGACGCCCAGTGGCTTTGTGGAGCCAGGTGTCATTCTGAGCATCCTGGCGGCCAACGGTGAGCCCCCCCCCCCCCCCCCCCCCTCGGGCTGTTTGTCGTCCCACCACTAGATGGGCAAACAAAACTATTTGAAGTAGCAATGGGATGATCGCCTCGCTTGTAAGCTGTAAAGTACGGAAACTGACAGCGCGGTTTCGCGGGTGAGGGGTAGTGCACATGTTTCTCTGGGTCGGCTTCGACTATAATAGGGGCCTTGGATTCTGGGTTGTCACGGATGGATCCTTCTGTGCCCGTATGAGCACCGACACCCAGGGCGCCGGCGCCCCACACGCGGAACGAGGGAGAGGCCAGGAGAGACATGTACTTATTGTTCCATTACCGCACTTTGGGTTTGCAACCGATGAATAATGCTCGTTCTGTACCCCCCCCCCCCCCCTCCCTTCCCGCACCAAAACATACAATGTATAAACAGTTGAAACATATAAGGCTTAACCGCATAGCTCTTATTCAATGCAAATCCTCGAAATAAGCATATTTTGGCTGCCTAGGAAATGAAATTGCAACGTGTACTATGTGTATACATATATCCAAACACCCCCCCTCCCCACCCCTCCCCCAAAGAACACACACACACACACACACATATATACATGTATATATATGTATATATGTATATATATGTATATATACATATATGTATATATGTATGTGTGTGTATATATATAAATGTATATATAATATGCATAAGAGCAAGAGTGCGAGAGGTCTTACATGGAGCTATGGGCGGCAGGAGAGCATGCACGCATTCAATTGCGCGCGAGGCAGCGGCATCGTCCAGGCGATTTGCACTTCCTTGGCACCCTGCTGACCCCGTGTGCGTGCGGCCTGGCAGCGACAGTGGGTGTGGTGACGGAGAACAACGCGGAGCGCGCGATCGAGGAGCTCAAGGCGTACGAGGCCGACGTGGCGACGGTGCTGCGCGACGGGCGGCTGGCGATCCTGCCGGCGTCGGAGCTGGTGCCGGGCGACCTGGTGGAGGTGGCGGTGGGCGGAAAGGTGCCGGCGGACGTGCGCGTGGCGGAGATTCTCAGCAACACGCTGCGGGTGGACCAGGTGGGCCGGCTCCGCAGGGGGAGAGGGGCGCGAGAGAGAAATGATATGATAGGAGGCGTGCGAGCTCCTTCTGGTTCTGGCCAAGCACACGCCTCACATCAATCGGGGGCGGGCGGGAGGGGGTGGTCGGTCATTACAGCGCTTCTTTGGAGGACTGTGGCCTGGAGGAACACAACAAGCGGCATCAAACTGTTACGCATCGGAGACTTTATTTCATTTCCTTTTAGTTTGTGTCGCATATTAGCAACAACCCGACGTTTCACCTACAACAAGGCAATCGCGGCGATACGTAAATGGCACACAAACGCGGCACACACAGGAAGCATCGCGTCGCTGTATCGCGTATGTCGGGGTTGAGGATGTGAACCATAAAACCTTGAAACCCTACATACCTCCGCTTGGCGGCGGTTTTGTGGAATGTGCAAACATGGGTTTATAGGCAGGATTCATTCATACCGCGGTATCCTTACATATTGTACAGCTGTACCTGCTGTTCATCCCCCCCCCCCCCCCCCCCCCCCCACCCACGCACGCATTCACGCAAGTTCATTATGTAACGCCTCACATACCCCTGTCCTCCCTTCCCTTGGAACCACCCCCCTCTTGCTCAGCAGCTGACACCCCTTTCACTCTTACTCCTTGCCAAATGCCAACGCAGTCCATCCTGACAGGCGAGAGCGGCTCCGTGGAGAAGGAGGTAGACGCTGTGACGTCCGCCAGGGCGGTGGTGCAGGACAAGACGTGCATCATGTTCTCGGTGCGCCCCCCCCCCCCCCCCCCCCCCCCCCGGGTGAGCCGCGAGATCAATGTATAGAGTCACCACTGCCGAGGGCTGACTGTGCGCTGTGGCAGGGTACCGTCGTGACGGTGGGCCGCGCGCGTGGCGTCGTCATCGGCACCGGCGCCTCCACGGCCATCGGCAAAATCAGGTGGGCGCTGTGCTACAGAGGGGCGCAACGCATGGGCGCTGCGACAGGAAGCCGGAGGGTTTGTGTGTGTGTGTGTGCGTGTGTGTGTGTGTGTGTGTGTGTGTGTGTGTGTGTGTTGTGCGCCGTGTTGTCTTCTAGAGGGAGACCACTGCATGACCTTTAAGAGGACTAGCAGCATTGCCATGGCGGAATCACGGGAGCAAATCCAGTACACGGGAGCAAATCCAGTGTCTGGGAGGTTGCTCCTGGATGGTGTTCCTCAACGGCATAGCTATTGGTCAGCGCCGTCGCTGTGGTGGATCCCTCCTGCCGCTGCGACCTGGTCCTCTGTGTTTGTGTGTGTGTGGGAGGGGGGTGGGGGGAGGTGGAGGTGGGGTGGGGGGGGGGGGGGGGGGGGGTTGACAGTGTCGAGCTGGTGTGCATGATGACATGGGCTGCCGTGATCTGGGGCACAGGGATGCAATGGCAGAGACTGCGGAGGAGATGACGCCGCTGAAGCAGAAGCTGGAGGAGTTTAGCACCTTCCTGTCCAAGGTGATGCCGCCCTCCGTGCGCCACTTTCTCTCTAATCTGCCGCGTTGCTGGAGCAATGCCAGGATGGACAGTTGCAGAGTGCCGCGGCGGGTGAGTGTCCTGATTGCGCGTCGGACCCCGCGGCGCGACATGCAGGTCATCGCGGTCATTTGCGTGCTGGTGTGGGTCATCAACATCCGGCATTTCGGGGACCCCATCCACGGCTCCTGGGTACGCTCATAGCAGCCACCCATGACCTCCTCTCTCATCATCCTGCGCAAAAGCTCGATGGCTGATTCCCACCGCCTGCGGCAGTGCCGTGAACGTGACGATTTTTTGCTGTTATTCGTATCGCATTACGTAGGAAAGCAATGATTGCCACGCCGCATTTCTGACGTTAAATGTACAGTTTATCTGACTTCTTCTCTGAATTAGATATCTTGCCAGCATTCAACTAATTGGCATTGCTGTATTTGCAAATGACATGAAGTTAATTATGAACCCACCTAGCAGTTTCACCCGAAGCTGTTCTGCTGAAATCTATGCTCGTAATCATTCTGAAGCGAGTTATCTGTCGTTTTGTTGCCGGTGCTCGCTGTCGATACATGCTTGGACAAGGTACACGCAGGTGTTGCTGCTGCTGTCTCGCCCCTGGCGACTTAGCCACTGCGGCGTGACAACTACGGGACATGTGTGCGCCGCGCAGGTCCAGGGTTGCATATACTACTTCAAGGTGGCGGTCGCGCTGGCGGTGGCCGCCATCCCGGAGGGCCTGCCCGCGGTCGTCACCACCTGCCTCGCGCTCGGCACGCGCAAGATGGCCAAGCAGAGCGCCATAGTGCGGTCGCTGCCGTCCGTGGAGACGCTGGGATGCACGACTGTCATCGCGTCTGACAAGACAGGTACGCCCTGATCACAGTTGCCCACGTACTCGTGAGACAGTTTGGCCTAACTCGACGAACAATTTACTGTACCGCCTTCCACCTTCTCCCTCCATCTACATTGCATCACACAGTAAGGCCGGCCGAAGAGTGGCAAGTGTTAAAGAAATGAATAGTCGACGCTCATATCTCGAGGCCAACTTGACAATTCACGACCCCCTTCCCGGCATACAGTCATGCAGATCGCTCCCATGCTTCATTGCATTTTTTGTGATACCTGTGTGTCGACCCCCCAGGCACGCTCACTACCAACATGATGTCCGTAGAGAGTATCTGCTGCGTCGACACGGTGAGCCCTCGTCAACCCCCGTCAGCCCGCAAACACTGGTGAGGTGTTCATCGACACGCGGAAACGTTCGCTGACGGAGTGTGTCTGCTTTCGCCGCGTTGGGCAGGCGGGCGCCCTGACCGAGTTCAGCGTGACGGGCAATACCTACGCGCCGGAGGGTGTCGTGAAGGACGCGGCGGGCGCGCTTGTGGCGTCCCCACCAGAGCACCCCTGCTTGCTGGAGCTCGCGCGCTGCTCCGCGATGTGCAACGACGCGATGCTGACCTACCAAGCGGAGCAGGGTGCGCACGCAGCCTTCCCCACCCGCCGACGCGCACCCATCGTCGTCGTTGCGCTCGCCTTGCCTGCCACTCCATCTTCCCGAGTGCAGAGTCAAGGCATGTGCACTACGGATCGTTGAATCCGGAAATCAGAGGGTAATGACCATGCCGATTCCGAGATGAAATCGATTACACACATCGTAAATCAGGCGGAGAGAGAGAGAGAGAGAGAGAGATATGTCAACCGTCGGTCGATGGATCTCTCGGACGGTCCGAGGATTTCAAGGGTGAACCGCCGTCCAAGGATGCGCACGCAGCCGTCCCCCCCCGCCGACGCGCACCGATCGTCGTCGTTGCGGTCGCCTTGCCGGCCACTCCGTCTTCCCGAGTGCAGCGTCAAGGCATGTGCACTATGCATCGTCAACTCCGGAAATCAGAGGGTAATGACCATGCCGATTCCGAGATGAAATCGATTACACACATCGTAAAATCAGGCGGAGAAAGGGGGGGGGGGGGGGGGGGGAGAGAGAGAGAGAGAGAGAGAGAGATGTCAACAGTCGGTCGATGGATCTCTCGGACGGTCCGAGGGTTTCAAGGGTGACCCGCCGTCCAAATGAAATTATCATACGTCCCTGCGCTCCGCAGGGCAGTACCAGCGGATCGGCGAGTCGACGGAGGTGGCGCTGCGCGTACTGGTGGAGAAGTTAGGCCTGCCCGGCTACTCTCCTATGCCCGACGCGCTGACGAAGCTCTCGCGCCAGGAGCGCAGCTCTTTCTGCAACGACCACTGGGGACGCGAGCTGCACCGCGTGGCATTGCTCGAGTTCTCTCGCGACCGCAAGATGATGAGCGTGCTAGTGGCACCCAATACGCTGACGTCGCCTGTCAGTCACAAAGCTCACCTGAGGGAGGATGCTGCAAACAAGGTCTACCTCAAGGTAGCGCCGTATCAATAGTTGCTGACCATTTGCCTATATCGTCGATTTCGTCGGTGCCAAACGCTCCTCTGTCAGCGCTGTGTTCTCTTACAGCATGTTGTTGCATGTAATGCCGGCTGCCAGGGGGCACCGGAGAGCGTGCTGCAGCGCTGCACCAAGGCACTGTGCAATGACGGCGACGCCACGGTGCCGCTCAACGACAAGGCACGCCCCTGCGCACCCGCCCCAGGATTTGAAAACTGCCCCTACGCACCCTCCTCAGCATGCTACAATGCAAACATGCGCAAATTGTGTATGCCTCAATTTCAATGATGCGCGCCAAGTCTACTTTACAGCTTACCGCCTTTCACAAGTCAGATTCAACAGCAGCAAATATACCAGGAAAAGTGTTCGTAAACATGGTAGCAGCAAGTGAGAGCCTGGGCCCCTGACCCGCTATCTCGCACCTGCAGCTCCGGCAGTTGCTGTCGAGCCGTCTGCAGGACTACGGCGGTCGCCGTGCTTTGCGTGTGCTGGCGCTGGCGGTCAAAGAGATGCCGGCGGACTCGGCACAGCTTTCGTTGTCAGATGAGGCGGACCTCACTTTCATCGGGCTGGTGGGGATGCAGGTGCTCTCATACACCTGCCCTGCACGAACCCTCACTTCCATATTTATTCATGAGATACCACAACGCCTACCGTGTAGAGCCCTTACTCAAGTACCAATAGACAACTTACTTTCCATGCGCATCGATACACCATTCCAAGATCCGTGCCTGCATGTGTCCCTAAGTGCCAGCAGCATTTCATTCCCATTGCTCTGCACGGGGTCCGACATATGTGTCGGAGGATAGGATCATCGAGACTACGACGTGACGGTATTTTGGGAATGCACTGGCAGGACCCGCCGCGACAGGAGGTTCGAGCCGCCATCGAGACGTGCCGGGCTGCGGGCATCCGCGTCATCATGGTGACCGGGGACAACCAGGCCACCGCCGAGAGCGTGGCGCGCCAGATTGGGGTGCTCGACCCCTGCGAGGAAGAGCTGCGCCCGGGAAAGGCGCGCTCCCCTCGCCGGCAACCCGGCACCCATGTTTACCGTCAGCTAAATCGTGCAATTGTACCAGTAGACCAGTAGAAGTCGTTCGACTGGCAAATTAACCGTCGAGCTGACATCATTAAATCAATGTATTCTGTCGGCATTATCGAGGAGGCGCCATGGCTCGGCGAATTGCAACATATGCATTTAGTTAGAGTGTTTTGTCACGGATTACAGTTGGAGACGTGTTCACTCGACGCCATTGCCGAAACGGGTATGATCTACGATTTGTCGTGCTATGCCACCCCTGCTATGTTTGACTAGGGCTGATCCATTGGATGCGGCCGACCCCCCCCCCCCCCCCCTCCCTACCCCCACGCACACCGCCGTCGCTGCAGTCGGCGATAGGCTCCATGTTCGATGAGCTGAGCGACGAAGAGCAGCGTGAGTACGTGCAGTCCATGGCGGTCTTCGCGCGCGTGGAGCCCAGCCATAAGACCGCTCTCGTGGGCATGCTGAAGGCCGCGGGGGAGGTGGCTGCCCCATCTCCCGTGTCGGCCTCTCCTGCGCCCAGAACTCGCCGATGTGTCTTGATATAGTCTTTCTATGTGTCGACGTGACTTGAGTTCCAGGCTAACCTTCGGAGCTGTAACGTTTTGAAGTTTCTCGCTTTCCACTTTTTGCTGCAGGTGGTCGCGATGACGGGGGACGGTGTGAACGACGCGCCGGCGCTCAAGCGCGCCGACATCGGCGTTGCGATGGGCAGCGGCACCGCGGTCGCCAAGCACGCGAGCGACATGGTGCTGGCGGACGACAACTTCGCCACGATCGTGAGCGCTGTCGCCGAGGGCCGCGCCATCTACGCCAACACCAAGCAGTTCATCCGCTACATGGTGTCCTCCAACATCGGCGAGGTGGTCGCGGTCTTCCTCGCTGCCCTCGTCGGCATGCCAGAGACGCTCAACCCGGTGCAGCTGCTGTGGGTGAACCTCGTGACGGACGGGCTGCCGGCGGTGGCTCTGGGCTTCAACAAGCCCGACAAAGACATCATGCGCACGCGGCCGCGGCGCGTGAACGAGTCCATCGTCAACGGTTGGCTCTTCTTCCGCTATATTGTGGTCGGCCTGTACGTGGGGCTGGCCACGGTCGCAGGCTTTGCCTGGTGGTTCCTCTACTTTGAGGGCGGCCCGCAGCTGACGTGGCGAGAGCTCACCTCCTTCATGTCGTGCAAGGAGGGCGAGCACCACTACAGCTGCTCCATCTTTGCGCATATCCAGCGCCCTTCCACCGTCTCTATGTGCGCCCCACGGGCGCCCAGAGCATGGCGCCTGGCCCCATCCATGACAACACAGCCATGTGTGTGTGTGTGTGTGTGTGTGTGTGTGTGTGTGTGATAACGATATGACGATACAACATAGGTGTACTCGGATGCAGGGCAGTAATAACAACATTACAAATATCGTAAGTCAATAAGACGCTGCCCCACCTGATAAAGGTCAAAACATTGTACAGAGAACGAACCTATCGGTAGCATTCAATCTCCGCGTGAGGCTTACATTATGGGGTCAAGTAGGTTCTTTTGCGTGCACCCACAGTCAACATTGTTCGGCACATAAGCATGATGTGCTCACAGTAACTTGTTATCCCCACGAACTGATATCGATCTGGCGATCGGCAGGTCTGTCCTGGTGACGGTGGAGATGTTCAACTCGCTCAACGCGCTGTCCGAGAATTGCTCCCTGCTGACGCTGCCACCGTGGAGCAACCCCTGGCTACTCGCCGCCATCGCGACTTCCATGACCATCCACATGCTCATCCTCTACGTGCCGCCCGCCGCGCACGTCTTCACCGTGGCGCCGCTGTCGGTGGCGGAGTGGGTGGCCGTGCTGTGGCTCTCCTTCCCCGTCATCCTGGTCGACGAGGTGCTCAAGAACGTCTCCCGCACGCTCATGGCGCCCACCGGCCGCTCACGCGCCGGCACGCTGCGCTCGATAGTGGGCCTGCGGACGACCATGTTCCAAGGCGAGAACATCCGCAAGGTCTGAGCGCAAGGCCGGCAGGCAGCAATGGCCGGCGGCCACTGCGCAGGGCTCTGAGGGTCTGAAGCGTGGAATCCCAAAGTGAGGAAATAACAAGCACACCGGCGGAGGAAATCCGCGCATGTGGAGGGGTGGGTACAGACGCCAGGTGCGCGGACGCGATCGAAATTATTCAATTATGCAGCAGTGGTAGAATAGCCACGCCGGGGCAAAATTCCCCCGCGCTGCCCGTCTCGCAGCATGGCTTGTGCCCTTGCAAAGTTTGTTTATAGATGCAAAATCAGCATTTGGAAAGCCACCTACACTTGGAAAGCACTTGGAAAGCCACCTACAGACGCTTTACGCCCAATCATTCCGGATAACGCTTGCATCCCCCGTATTACCCCGGCTGCTGGCACGGAGTTAGCCAATGCTTATTCCTTAGATACCGTCAGAACTTCTTCTCTAAGAAAAGGAGTTTAAGACCCACAGGTCGTCATCCTCCACGCGGTATTGCTCCGTCAGGCTTTCGCCCATTGCGGAAAATTCCTCACTGCTGCCTCCCATTGTTGAGGACAGACACACCGGGTGCCCACATTCCTTGTGATACGACTCTTCCAGCAGCGAGGTTTGCGCCACATCAGCAACGGGAAGACAGCCCCGAGCCGCCTGTGGTCATGCGCGTCCTCCATCTTGAAAAAACTCTAATTTGTGCATTGTTAGCGGCCATCAGCCTTAAGCTATTACTCTACCATCACTCCAGTCTTGCTTTCCAATTCCATCGGAGAATCGGACCGACAATCAGTACAGATTTCACCCCCTTTTCTGCGACTGCAGGACCTATGTTCACATGCCGACATCACCGGTAAATACTCGTATACCTATAGTACATACCAATAAAGTGCGCTGCCATGCTATCCATGCGCGATCACGTAAGACTGATGCGCGCTGCTAGCGGTGCTTTGGCGAGCAGCAATCCAGCGGAGACTGATAGAAAGCAATTGCCGCAATTGCCAGCTTGCCGGGCCACTCTGCACAATCTATGCAAATGATGGCGGATCCTTTGGTGTATATCGTCATTCAATTAGCTGTGCAATGTGCAGCTGATGAAGCCGTAGAGCACCTCAAAGCACACGACGTGCTGGCGCACCTGTAACACGAGCCTCAAACCGGTCTTGCATGGCAGCGTATTCGAACATTCGCCATGGTTCTGTGTAACCTCGTCTAAAGCTCACACCTGCCAGGCTCTCATTTGCAGTGCTCTTCTTACTCGTATCGAGCCGGCACCGCCGATGGCGGAAAGCAACATCCCGGGTTTGCTCTTGGAAAGCAGATATGATGCTTGTTCAAAGTGGGTGGGTACTCCACAGCCAAAGCAATGGCCCGTTTAGGGTTTAAGGTTTTCGTTTTAGGGTTTGGAGTACCTAAAACCCCAAAATCTTTAGGGACCCTAAAACCCCTAAACCCGTTGCCGCCGCGTGCTTGTATCCGAATCACCTGCGTGCACAGAAATGCCGGTGCAGGGGGCCGCCTTTGGGATGAGGGTGATTGGCTGGCGCCCAAGGGCGTGTGTTTCTTAAAGACATAGATGATTATGGGCCGTTGTAGGAACGGGCAGACTGTCTCGGTCCGCAGGATTTCG
The DNA here is from genome assembly GCA_006384855.1 of Tetraselmis striata. Classification (NCBI taxonomy): domain Eukaryota; kingdom Viridiplantae; phylum Chlorophyta; class Chlorodendrophyceae; order Chlorodendrales; family Chlorodendraceae; genus Tetraselmis; species Tetraselmis striata. Next base: position 45,609 of record VCJN01001588.1, read on the forward strand.
TGGTTGGGGTGTGCAAAAAAAAGCGGCCTCTGGGCTCCTGCGCCCAGCAGCCACCTGCCTGGCGGATCTTGAGGGCCTTGGGGCTCCGGCGCTACGCGGTAGCAGTCGAGGGGCGGTTCGGTGGGGGGTGCCGGGGCCGCCGAGAGGAGGTATAAAAACGAGCGGCAGAAATCGAGCGAGGAAGGGGGGAGGGCAGTGGGCTAGCTTGAGGGGGGGAGGCGAGCGGGTCGTCAGCCCCGCCCTCTACGTCGCGGCGATTGAGTTGTTCCTCGCGGGCATATCCGCCTTGTTGGCGCTGCCGGGCGAGCACGCCGGCGAGCCCTTCAGCCGCATGGCCTCGGCCGACGCAATCCGCGGCAGCGAGGGCGGGCGCTCCAGCTTGGGCTTCAGCTTTTTGTCTGACTGCGCAGGACAGATTCCGGGCATCAGTTATTCTGACCACGCGTAGCGAGGACAGGACAAACTAACATAACTCGACGTAGGAAACGGAGAGACTCGGGAAGCTGGCCCGGCGCAGGACGCACCTCGCCCTTGAGAGCTTCCAGCTCCGCCTTGAGGCTGGCGGCCTCCGCCTCGGCCTTTTCTGCGCGCTCCCTCAGCACCTCAATCTCGTCCAGGTGGCCCTGGATTATGTTGTCCTTCTCCTCCTTCATCTGCGCGAGCGTTTGTTTCTGCAGGCAGAAAATAGGAGGGACCGGGGGCGGGCTCAGCATGCTAGCCCTTGAAGGGTGAGGAATGATCACCGTTGTGCAGAAAAGATGACAAGGCACAGGGGGCCGGAGCACACCTCCGTCTCCAGCTGGCTGAGGTGCTCCTGCTTCCTCTTGCGCGAACGGCGCGCCGACTCGCGGTTGCTAAGCATCCGGCGCTTGCGGCGCAGCTCCGCCTTCTCCATCGACTCGTTGTCCATCGGGTCCTGGCCGCTGCCGGCCCCCGAGCTGCCGCCCATGCCAGCTGGCGGGGCAGACAAGGACGCCGGCTGCGCGGCCGACGCTGACGCGGGCGTCATTGGCTGCGCTGACATGCTGCCCTGATGCCGCTGTCCCTGCAGGTGGCCCATCTGCAGCAGCGCCGCCGCGTTTGGGCCTTGCAGCGCGGAGGGTGCGCCGCCGGGCAGGCTGGCCAGAATGGCTGGCAGGGAGGCCACCGGCGCTATGGGCATTGACAGCTGCGGCAGCGAGGTGGCCATGGGGAAGGACATGCTGGCGGCGTGCATCTGGGAGGGGTCCAGCACGCTGGTCATCAGCCCTGCAAACCGGGCAAAATGGAATGTCAGCAAAAAGGTTTCCGAGTTTCCCCCTGCCCAAATTGTCTCGGGGGGACCCAGGTGACCGCGTCGGCGAGCCCGTTTGGGAAGCGACACACCGGCGGTCGTGAAATCCCGACTAGCACCAGTAGTGGTAGAATTCAGTCCAGCGACAACGGCATTCGACGACTGGTTCGACATCGTAGTTCCGTCGACTGTATATCGGTCGACTGACATGCGCTGCGGGGCTCGGCAACAAGACAAGCAGGAGAGAGTAACCACCCCGCAATATCGGATGTTTCAGGATGTCCGTACTCGCGTAAACCACCATCGAGTCAATAGTCAACAAACACGACCCCATACAGTACCATGCGAAGGAAATGACGAGCGGGCGAGCGGCGGATAGTGTGTAAACCCGCGGAGGGGGGGGGGGGGGGGGGGGAGGAGTCTCACCGGCCGAGCCCCGGAGCGCCTGCGACGCGATGGGGTTAGTGGCAGCGCGGTCTCCGTTGGGGTTGTGCATACTAAGCTGCTGCAGCGACTGAAGGTGCTGCAGCTGCTGGCGCAGCAAGTCCAGCGAGGGCACGCGCGGGATGCCGCCCGCCTGCGCATTGGCGACATCCTGATATGCCTGAGCCTGCGCCTGCTGCTGCAGGAGCGCTTGCTGCTGGAGCTGAAGCTGCTGCGCCGCGTCAAGGCTGCCGCCCTGGGCAGCCGCCGCCTGTGCCGCCAGGTTGGAGCTGCTCGGAATCTTTTTCAGAAACTCCTGGAACGCCGCCTCGCTGTCGGTGCGCCCCATCCCCGAGGCGCCCAGCCGCCAGATGCCGCTGACCATGTCCTCTACGCTTCCGGAGCGGTCCATGCTTTTGAATTCGCTGCCTGCTGGGTGCGCGATACTGGCCTCTGCTGACTGGGACGGCTGACGCGGCGGTCGCCGGATGAGTAGAGCGAAATTCGCGGCAAAATAGAGGACCGGTAAGTAGCAGTACCGCCGAGGCGGCGGGAAGCAGAGGCGATCCCAGAAGCACGCTGTCGACAAAGTCGGGGACACTCAGCGCGACCCAAGAAGCGGCCTGAGAGACCCCCGGCTCCCGTCTTGCGCCTCGCCCGAACTCGCCGGCGAGTAGTGTAGCACCAGCACCAGCGGTAGTATACGCGCACGTACGCCTGTGCGCGCCGCGGGGGTGAGCTGTGCTGCCTTAGTACCTGCACACGTGTCCAAGCTGCCGGCGGCTGCAACCGGTCGCTGAGCTCCGAGACCGGCGAGCGGCAGTCAAGGACGTGGGCAGCAGAACTCACATCCACACGTTGAATATAGACCGTGCTAGTGGGCGGGTCGCTTGGCTCTTGGGGCCGGGGGCGGTGTTTCACGAGTGTGCTGAGGCCAACCTGTGTGTGGGGGAGGAGGCGGGGGGGGGGGGGGGGGGGGGGGGGACCGGGCGGGGCGGGAAATTGAGAACTCTTCACCTGCAGTCCCGTGCCGCGCCGCCCGGCGGAAATACCCAATATGACCGCAAGGGCAGGCGGTGAGATCGATGTGCGGTCATGCCTGCAATTGGGGGTTAGCGTAGGGAATCTGGCAGGCCCGGGCAGTGGGTCGGGGAGTTGGCGTGCAGCGGCGGCAAGGTGGGCAGGGTGCAATGTACCAAAACAATGTACACTCCATGTACCGGTACTGACCAGAACCCGAGTTTTTGAATAAAAAATAAGGGGGTGCAAATCTGCTTATCGCTCAATTCCAAAAGGCACGCAGCCTCAACTGCCTCGGGCACCGCCGCACGGAACACAAAGCGAGCCAACCGTGGTGTGTCGGGCATCTAGAGGAGCATACCTGCGGCCGTTTGTCGCGAGTCGCCCGTGACAGGGTGGTCAAATTGGGGCACCACAAAGTGCGTGTGAGGGTGACCGCGTCAGCAGCGCATGCAAAGCAGGTAGAGGCGGCGGTTTGTGTGACGTGGATCGGACGGGTCGACGTGTGCCCTGTGCGGCCCAGAAGCGCCTGCCGCCGCCTCCGGAGTCCACTGGCGGGCGGGGCGGGAAATTGAGAACTCTTCACCTGCAGTCCCGTGCCGCGCCGCCCGGCGGAAATACCCAATATGACCGCAAGGGCAGGCGGTGAGATCGATGTGCGGTCATGCCTGCAATTGGGGGTTAGCGTAGGGAATCTGGCAGGCCCGGGCAGTGGGTCGGGGAGTTGGCGTGCAGCGGCGGCAAGGTGGGCAGGGTGCAATGTACCAAAACAATGTACACTCCATGTACCGGTACTGACCAGAACCCGAGTTTTTGAATAAAAAATAAGGGGGTGCAAATCTGCTTATCGCTCAATTCCAAAAGGCACGCAGCCTCAACTGCCTCGGGCACCGCCGCACGGAACACAAAGCGAGCCAACCGTGGTGTGTCGGGCATCTAGAGGAGCATACCTGCGGCCGTTTGTCGCGAGTCGCCCGTGACAGGGTGGTCAAATTGGGGCACCACAAAGTGCGTGTGAGGGTGACCGCGTCAGCAGCGCATGCAAAGCAGGTAGAGGCGGCGGTTTGTGTGACGTGGATCGGACGGGTCGACGTGTGCCCTGTGCGGCCCAGAAGCGCCTGCCGCCGCCTCCGGAGTCCACTGCTCGCACGGGCACCCGCGTACCACCAGCATGACCTCGGTGGCTCGTAGACACAGACCACAAAGTATGATTTCTGATAATCCGTGCCAACTTCGGAGTCCCCGAATTGAAAATGACCCAGCAAAATATTCGTCTGACTCAGCATGCAACGTGTCAAGTGGGCATCACTATCCCCAGTAGTTAATTCTGACGATTACTATCACATGTCTGCTGGAGCGGTACAGGTATTGGTACGTAGATAAAATTATTATTATCGGTAAGTACAGGTCTGGAGGTAATGGTACGAGGTACTTTTCTTTTCGACATCGATCTCGGCGCGATGCGCAGCAATGGTTGTCGTTATATTTCGCCGAGTTCGGCGGAGCAGTGGTGACAACTCGGCGTTCCTGAAACGCGAAAAACGCGCTGTTTGTACGTCCTTGTAACACCACACCACCTATCAGCGATGTTTGGCTACCACACGACCTCAGGGCTTACCCGAAACCCTTGTGGACCTCGTACGTGACATGTACGGGGTAATGTGCACCAGCACAGGCGGGCGAAGTGGCGTGTGGGGCGCTCTGGAGGCGGCGGTGTGGGTAGGTCGGTGGAAACGTGGGTGGGCGTACGCGGCGGCATGGCGACGGCGGCAGCGCGGACGGCGGCAGCAGCATACTTATCGCACCCCCCCATGCCCGACGACGAGCCAGACCCACAACAGCCCGCCGCTGCTAGCGGCGGCGAAGGTGCACACGCAGGGAAGCGGGCGGGGCAGGTATGCTTGGTAGCCGTCGGCGAGTGGAGGCGGAAGTAGCGTTAGAAAGCGGCAGAAGCTGCGATTGCTCGTCATCCGCAAAATGCCAGCGAGCGAGCGGCGGCGGCAAGGACACATCGGGCAGCAGCGGAGAGCGTCTCGCGCTTGGCAGCAACGTTGACATGCTCAACATGATATTGAGAAGCTAGACACGAACGTCGAGTCGCTACTAACAGGTCCAACTTGAGGCGCAGCGGGTGCGCTCCCGGGCTAAGGACGCGGGTATAAAGGAGATTCGCGCGGCCGCCGTACATGCATGCGGAGGTTGCGCATGCGGAAAAGCTCGCAAAGAACGTAGCTCAACTACGCGACTCTATCAAGGCAACTCTTGCGTCACATGCTGACGGAGTCATGATTCTCACTGGCGGTGTGGGAGAAGTACGATGGCATGTCAACAGCCAACAATCATGTAGTCAGTATGACTATAGTGCATACCCTGGCGGCCTCAAGGCCGACAGGCTGGCAGCAACCAACAAGCTGGGGACATGTACGGAGATGTTCTTCGCAGCCTTTCTGAACATCGCGAACGCAAAGAACATCACTCCGTACATGCATAAAGTTGCATGGCACTCCCCCTGATGGATGAAACTCCATGGCAACGTTGACGCGATGAGCGCTCAGTGCATGGAAACCCGCAACAAGGAGATCAAGGAAGGCTTCCGCAAGGGCAACAACTACCAGCCCCCGCGCCTGCTCAAGTCCGGCAAGGTTACGCTCTGTTGGATTGGCCAAGTCATCGCGCGCATCACCTTGATGGCGCACCACCGTGACTTGCATGGATCAGCCCATCCATCGTGTACAGCCCCACCTGCCCAAAGCGAAGGCAGATGCCGTGAAGGCACACATGGCAGAGAAAGCGACAACGAAGCGAAGGAAGATGTGAATATATCAATTACGTATAGTGAGCGTGTCCCTTCCCCTTCCCCTTCTCGCCCTTACAGGATTTGCCATAGACCATATAACGTGAGCGGCAGGTGCTCGGCTCACCCCCCCCCTCAGCCCCCCCCCCCCCCCCCTCACCGATGATGCCCACCTCGCCTCCCGCCTCCATCATCGCTGCTTCGCGCACCGCCGCCCTCCTCTGCATGTAGTACTTCACATCTGGCCCGCAGTTTGCCGCATCCCAGCTGTCAATGTTGTCTTAGCTTTCAAGATGTGGGTTTCTGGGTTCTGAATAGTCGCCTTCGTTTCGCTGGTGTTGTCTGAGGTACATGCTGACTCTCGCTCGATATGCGCTCATCATGCGGCTCCTTAGCGCGCAGCTGCCGAGCGGGCCCACGCAGCTCACGCGCACGCTCTGAGCGCACAAGTCGGAACGTCTATTGTTCTAGCTAGTATGCCTCGCTCTCGCCCGGCGGCCCCTCCCACACGAATACATAGCCACCCATCTAAATGGAAAGCGGTGGCGGGATGGGTGCGCTGCAGTCCAAACCCAATACATAGCGCAGAGCATCGCTGTCGTCCATCGGGCCCACTAGGTGCAAAAAATGCGCCTCGCACACCGCATGCAGCTCGCGCATTGCGTATGCTTTGGGATCATCAAAGATAGGGAGAAAGGGCCATGCCTTTGGTCCACTGAGTACTAGCCAGTTGGCAACTCCAAGTCGGTGTCCTCCTTTGCTTCCACCACTCCAGTGTGGAAGTACACATTCCCCTTGACCATCTTCAACTTGCTGCACTGGCTCCGAAACGGCTGCTCCTTCACTTCTAGGGTCAGCGGGTACAGCGTGGACACGATGTCCCCCCCTTGTCGGTCATCTTGACCCCACCGTGCGCACCTCTCTTCAAGTACAAATCCGCGCGTGCCTCAGCCCGTGCCTTCTTCGCATGCCACATGTGATTGCAAAATTTCACCGCCCCGACGTGCACGTCCTAGAAGACGGCGACCGACTCGACTCCCTCGCGACAGATGGTCATGTATCTGACCTTCTTGCTCCCGCCGCGGGCTGTGACGCGGACCTTGCATGCCACATGTCCGGTCGACGTGCCTCGCAAAGCGAGACGAGGAGGTCCGCTAGCACGCCGTGAAAGGTCGCCGTCGCGGGCTTCAAGCCTCCCTGCATGTGGTGGCTGTTCAAGCGATCGTACATCGCTCCGGTCACCGCCGAGATCAGCGCCTCCTCGCCTACCACTGCCAGGCCATCTACTGCGGTGGACTTGCCGCATTGCCGGCAGAATTTGGAGGCGGCGAGCTGGTTGGCCGAAACGGCCAGAACGCACCGAGCGCAGTTCTCGCGCCGCGCCATATCGTTGGGGCGTTGCGTCGGTGCGACGGGTTTTCAGCCTCCATCTCCATGTAGCATCAACGGACAATGCGAGAGAAATCGGAGGAAATCAAAAATCCGCCACGGTAATGACCTCAGCTTCTCCTCCCTCTGGCGATATCGTGTGTGTGTGTCGTGTGGGATCGGTGCCGAGATGTCTCCGATTCTGTTTGGAGTGGGTATGTTGCAGTGAGTGAGTGGGACGTAAAAGGACGGCATTCGTACCTGATGCGGCCAAGTGCGCAGCCGGTGTTGACCCTAGTACCATCTTTACATGATGCGGCCGAGTGCGCAGCCGGTGTTGAGCACTGTGGGCACCACCTGCCCGACCACCGCCAATTATGTGTACCCAAGGGATAGGGCTCACGCTCCGGTGGGCGTGATGCGCAATGTCCGCGCGCACTAGCAACGAGTGCGCTATGTGCAGCTCGGGGTGGGTGAGGGAGTTTGTTGTTTGCTGGACGCGCCGCGCGGCCCGTGTAAATGATTCTTGTACATAAATAGTTCGCGCGCGATATCCCGGTACTGGTACGCCGTGAAGGGCGGCAAAATTATGTAGGTTTACAGCTGTGGTTTTTTTGAGGGGGGGGGGGGGGGGGGTCTTGCCTCCCTGCACCTTAGGGTATGCGGGTGTCGACCGCGATCTCTGCACCAGCACGCCAGAAATCGACCGTGGGCAGTCCAGGTGCTTCATCATCACTGAGACGCCGATGTACCGCACTTTGCGTAAAACATCGGCCAACCCTGTACCCATCAAATCTTATGAAACCATCATCGTCCGCTATAGACTGGACCACTTTATTTTGCTCTGGCCCTCTGCCCGCACAACTCGCCCTCCCTCCCACTTTTGTGGCTCTTTGCTGCAAGTACCCTGCCCTTTCCTTGTAACTAAGCCTGCGTAATTTTCGGCTAATCTCCTTGCCTAGCTTCCATTGAAATGTTTTTGAAAGATTCGGCACGTACGCGCGAGCGTCACTCGCGCTCCGCGTATAGCAGCAGGCGGCCTTATTTTGAATAATTTAACTAATTATCACACGCATGCCAACATCCGCTGCGACAGCTGAGCCAACTTTGGAACCCATGCCCTACAACGGGCAACTACCGCAAGAGCGACGGAAGAGGAAGAACAAGCGACGGCATTAGGTCAGGTTTGGTGGGCCGCGGGGGGCGAGGGAGCAACCTCGGCTATCCCACTACACGTACTTAGGGGGTCAGCAATACCCGGCTCAGTTCCGTTGATCGTTGAGATATTGACAATACTGCCGTCTCGCCTCTACTACCCGCTCTTGCACCTCCCCCCGCCCCCCCCCCCCCCCCCCCCCCCCCCCCCGACGGCCCCTTGGCCGATCGCATATCACGGCACCCGACCCGAGTCGCTCGACAGAGGCCGAGGAGGACGCTCACCTCGCTCGGAAGCCCAACATCGTTGGTGGCCGACTTGCGCCGTGTGAGAAAGGACGGACACTATGCACGGCGCACCCAAGCAACCGGTGCCTAATCGGAGATATAGCGAAACATACATTTCGCGGTACGTTATTTAGTACTCTAGAATAGTGTATCGTGTTTATCGCTGACTTCCCGGTACATTTCGGTCGTGAGCTGCGTAGCATTGCGCGGAAACGCCCTCCACTTGTATACCGGACCACCTCGTAATTAGCTTGTAAAACCCTGTACTTTCCCCGTAATCTTACTAGTCTGATGACACTCGTATGTAGTCATTCCGTGACATATTCGTACTAAAATCCATCAGATGCATATCACAAGTCATCGCAACGCTATATCCGCGGTGGGTTATTTTGCTCTTGGATCTGGAAGCCCGACAATCTCGCGTCATGATACGCGATGGCGCGCGGCAGTGGGCGGCGGTGAGGCGCGGCAGTGGGCGGGCTGAATGAATCATTTACATCCGGTCTCGATCGGCCGGGACCGCCACTGGCGGTCGTGCCACGGCGGCGGGCATGTTGATCGCGGGTGGCGGCAGGGGCTGCTGCTGCCACGGCGGCCTGGCGGCCGGCCCGCGACCAAAACGGCCCAACGCCCGCCCAAGCCCCTGCACCTACCGCACTAGCCTCCCGGCCCACCTCGTAATAAGCATGTAATACCCTTAAAGGACCCCGTAATCTAACTAGTATAATTGCACTCGTTTGTAGTAATCATTCCGTGACATACTCGTAATAAACTCCATGAGGCGCAATATCACACGTCACCGCGGCGCTATATCCGCGGGGGGCTATTTGGCATCTGACTCTAGAAGCCCGACAATATTGTGTATTGATGCGCGATGGGGCGCGATGAGGAGCGCGGCAATCGGCGGCGAGGCGGGCGGCAGTGGGCGGGCGAAATAAATTATTTCCATCCGGTTTTGGCGGGGGCCGCCACGGCGGCGGGCCTGCCGATCGCAAGTAGTGGCGGCAGCGGCTACCGCTGCCACGGCGGCCGGCCCGCGACCCGAACGGCCCACCGCTCGCCATGCCCCCCCCCCCCCCCCCCCCCTCCCCACCCCCACCCGCCTCCCCCCCCGGCCCCGGGCCGGCACTCCAGCCGCCGGCTTGGAGGGCTGCTTGCCCTTCCTAGCGGGGGGCTCCACCGGGCTACTACCCTCGTCGACGTTGTCGACGGGGAAGGCTTGCGTTGCCGCCGGGTTTTTGACCGCGTTGGTTTGTGCTTGATGCTGCCGCCCGCCCTCTTATGTTGCTGCTTCAGCACGCCCAACGTGGCGTTGAGCTAAGGACGATCCCGCCGCGCCTGAGGAGCGGGCGAAGACCTGCGAGCCGCGCGCTGCGAGTAGTACACCCGCTTGGCGTCGGCTCCGTGCTGGTGCCACTGTGAGATTCAGATGTGACGTAAATGTGCCCTACTGGTGACGAACGACGACATACGGGGACGATACGGGACGGACGAGGGACGTGGATTTCATACCCAGTAGCGACGACTATCGCGCGCGACCTGTAAAGTACTATATGAATTTCTCGTTTCCATAATTTCATCAAATTGATATGCGCACGCGGGCTCGCGTGTCGCCCGCCGACGCGGAGCACCCGGGCTAAGTACAGGCGGATGTACGCACTCATTGCACATCGCCGCACCGCTGACCGCACATCGCTGACCGCTGACCCCGCGGTGTGCGGCGATGTGCGGCACGACGGGCGGAGGTGTGGGCAGATGTAGGTGGTACGGTAGGTGGTAGGCGGTAGGTGGTGTTCGTAGGTGCGCGTTTTAATGCAGCCGCCCTAACTGCTGATGATTGTGTAACGCCCCAGCACGCGCATGAAGTACGGGGTCGCCTCACGGTCACCGCCGCTCACCGTTGAATCAAGCGCGGACAGCCGCGCACTCGCATCTGTGTTGCCTGCCGGTGGTGGGTTACATCCACCCCAACTCTCAACCCCCCCCCCCCCCCCCCCCCCCCGCCGGCGCGCGGCAGCAGGCATGCCGGCAAAGGGATGGATAGCGAGTGTGTCGAAGGACGGCGTGTACTCATGCAAGCACTGCCGGGGCAACGTGACGGGCACATGTGATAAGATGGCGCGAGAGCGGCACTTCCTAAAATTCCCGAACTGTAGCCACTCGTTGAAGCGTGCGGCTAAGTTGCGCTGCAAGGCCGCCTTATCACAAGCAACAGCAGCAGGGGCGGCAGTAGCAGCAGCAGCAACAACAGGGGCGGCAGCATGAGTAGCTGCAGCCGTCGGAAACGGCCCGCCGGCGCCGGTCTCGGACGACGGCGGCTCGAAGGTGGACGATGTGATGGGCGTGGGGGAGGACCCCGTTGGCGAAGACGGTATGGACATCGACGCGCCTGCGTGGCCGCCGGCGGGCGTGGAACCCGCGATGAGGGTGTGATATGGAAAGGCGATCCCGGCGACTTCTACATGAAGGCCATCGCCAAGAAGTTCCGCGGAGTATGGCACTACGGCGTGATAACCGGCGTCGTTACCGAGTGGGTGTTGGAGGACTACGGCGGGGCGACCCAGTGGCGCGCTGTTTTCGAGGACGGGGACATTGTGGGCCTTCTGCGTTCAGAAGTGAGTGGGCCCGGCCTGCGTGCTGGTGGCACCACTCAACTGCGGTTGTATGGAATCACACGCACTCGCCCGGTCGGCGTGGCAGGTTGTGGAGGCTATGGCGGCTGCCCAGGAGCACCCCCCTGTGGATGCTGACGGGGAGGCTCGCTTGGTAACCGTCCATGAAGGCGATGACTTGTCCAGTGAATCACGCACCTTGCCCGGCGTGCGTTCAACACAACCCGGCTGGCGGAGGCCAAGCAGAACACTGGCTGCCATGGCGTGTGCCATGTGCATGTGGTCCTGGGCTATGTCAGCATGGTCAACCTCTCCCCCCTCGCGCCGTTCCACCTGTTTTTTTTTTGCTTGGGAAGGGACTTCTGGAGGAAATTTGTCACCGTGCAGGGCCACATTGGATTCCGAGCTATGAAGCAGGAAGACCGGCGCCAGGCTTTAGTCCCGATACCCAGCAACTTTGAACGCGGGTTGCGCCCTTCGTTTGCAGTGTCCAAGAATCGAAAGGTAAACCCCCCCCCCTGCCCCCCCCCCCCCCCCCCCCGGGCGTGGGCGTGGGCGTGGGCGTGACGGCATTCCCCTCCATGACTGCAGGGTCAGGCAAGGTGACGGTGCAGTCCGGCTGGGTCATGGAGGACTGCTTGCACCACATGGAAACGTTTTCCATTCTTAACGCCGGTCCGCTGCTCGAGGAGGCCCGGGTGAAGGCGATCATGACCGAGAAGGAGCTTCGCGTCCCCAGGCGGTGCTTGGGCACATGTACAAGCGCATGCAAGGAGCTGCGTGGTTCGTCATGCGGTGGGGGTTGCAGAATGTGGTGACGGAGGAGGACGGCCCCGAGCGCAAGGCGCAGGTGGACGCGCTCACTAGGGAGGGGAGGACTCGATACCCAGCGCGGCGCCAAGGCGCGGCGGCCGGGGCAGCGCGGCGCCAAGGCGCGGCGGCCGGGGCAGCGCGGCGCCAAGACAGCGCATACAGCGGAATCGGCGGAAAGGGATGCATTACAAGCTGTGGACGGCAGCCGCTGAAAACTATGCGGTCATGCCGCAACAACCCCATCCAGCACTGGCTTCTGGATACCTCTTATCTGGCTGGCGGCGGCGGGCTGCGGGATGCAGGGCCGCATGACTGAGGTGGCGGTGCTGGTGAGCCCGGAGAGTCTGCATGCGGCGGAGGCGGCGCAGCCGCATAGGCACTAGACAATGCTCTGAAGCGAGCCCCAATTGTCTGCCCAGCGCCTGCCCCAATGTAACGCACCAGCTTGGCAGCAATTGGCAGCTCTTTTGCCCCCCTTCCACCCCACAGACACACTACCAATACCAGTTTCTCATCCCGGCGGGCAGTTGATGCGTATACCCAGGCTTGTGCGTACGCGGTGCGGGGGGGGGGGGGGGGGGGGATCACTATAGCTAAGCTAGTGATGTGAGATATGAGTGCAGCAACAGATATTGTGCAAGATATAATACGATGGCATGCAAGCGGGTCCCCGCTCTTCCACAATCAATGGCCCTGCTCCCTCTTGCCCCGCCCCCGGTGCCCTTTAGCTGCTCTCAGCATCCCGAGTGGGATGGGCGGGGCAGCGGTTGCTACCGAGTGAGGCGTAGCATCGTTTGCAGTAGCAACGCAGCCTTTCCGGTGTGACGCCGCCTGGATGTAACCCAGCAGTACGCGCAAAGTGCAAGTGCAAGCTGCTGGTGGCGGGGATCCCGCGCGGGGGGGCAGCGGCTGTGGGATAGGAGCGGCAGCGGTTGCTACAGAGTGAGGCGTCGCATCGTTTGCAGTAGCATCGCAGCCTTTCCGGTTGCATAGTGTGACGCAGCCTGGATGTAACCCAGCAGTACGCGCAAAGTGCAAGTGCAAGCTGCTGGTGGCGTGGATCCACGCGAGGTCGCAGGACGGTGCGCGAGGGGGGGGGGGGGGGGGGGCAGCGGCTGTGGGATAGGCGGGGCAGCGATTGCTACCGAGTGAGGCGTAGCATCGTTTGCAGTAGCAACGCAGCCTTTCCGGTTGCATAGTGTGACACCGCTTGGATGTAACCCAGCAGTACGCGCAAAGTGCAAGTGTTACACGTCCGTGTGCCCCACCCAATGACATTGCGCCCGACCTCACTGACGGCATGTCTCGCTCTCCTTCAGCTCCTGGGCCGTCCGCCGCCTCACCCTGCGCACCCTACCAGCCGCGCGTGCCTTCTCGGAAGCCTCACACACGGCGGCGCGAGTCGCGTCGTGGAACGCGTCCCTGACATGGCGGAACTCCGCCCTCACCTTGGCCGTGGTCGGGCAGGGGACTGCCCGCTGATGGGTCGCCATGCATGGGTACTTGGGGCCGCACAAAGCCGGGGTGCCGTGGCAGCAACACTCCCAGTCCGTCCGTTGGCCGCAGTCCACGCATGACGGGCGTCCGGCCAGGACACGCACATGATAGTGCATGTGGCCGCCTCCCGCCACTGCTCGTAGTGCTCCGGTCAATATGGCGACGAGCAAGTCGGCATGTCCCGCAGGTGGCTGCGGGGCGGGTGGCGCGAGCGCAGCCTCGCTCGCCTCGACAACCCCCTCAGCCCGATCAGTCGCCTCGACCACGGCCTCCTCCGCCTCCTGACGCGGCGCACCAGGCGCATCATCGTCGCCTGGCAGGGCGTCCCCCCCCGCAACGGCGCCGTCGGCGGTGGCCGACGCCGTCGTGGCGGGGTGTTGTGAGGAGGTGACCCTAGACATAGGTGGGGCCGGCACCGCCATGTGTTGCTCCACATGCGTTGCGGTTCCTGACGCGACAGCTCCGTCGCACCAGTACCGGCGCCGGCACCCCACGCCTGCTGGGCTTACCACCAACCGGCATGTTTCCTTTGGGAGGCGGTTCATCCGCGTCGGAGGTGAGCGGCGGTGCCTGTGTGGGTGTGGATACTGCCCGGCCATTAGGGCTCCCGCCGCCTGCCGCTCCGCCGACCCACGCCGCGGCGTGTGCTGCGCCCCGCATAGTCGCCTCTAATATAATATACATGACGCGGGGACGGGGGGGGGGGGGGGGGGGGGGGGATTCGTGCGTTTCGTATGTCGGCGGAACGGCGTGCGAAGCTGCGGCTGGCGAAGGTGGTGGAAGTAAGCGTGGCGGCGTCGGCGGCGTATTACCGTGCGTGCATGCGTGCGCAACCCCGCGCGCGGCAGCAAGCGCCGGACTCGGCGTGTGCCGGCGGCAGAGCTGCGAAGCCATGGACACGGTACGGGATGCCAAGTCTGGCTAAGCAACTGCCGAGGCTGGCGGCTTAACCCCATGTCCGGCGGTTGAGGGACGGAAAGTGCGTAGAAGTTGATCGGCAAAGCGGGCATATAAGCCTGGCTGGGCTAGGTTCCTATTAAGTAATGGCGGTTTGTGCTAAGTAATTCGTAGGGGTGGACCATGCAGTGCAGGTAGGGGGCGGTACAATGAGGCCGGGCACATATACTGCTCCACGAAACGACACTGTCGCACGTGTAGTTGAATAGACCCCCCCCCCCCCCCCCCCCCCACCGCCCACCCCCGCCGGGTCGGCCCGCCGACCCGCCACGGCATGTAATATCTGTCATGCATCGCCGGGGTATGTTGTGAGTGGATGCCCCGCCACCACATCCCCCCCTCCCACCCCCCCCCCCTCCCCCATTTACACTTGTGCACTCATTAAGTTTGGGCTGGTTTCGGAGCAGTACATGTACGTATGTATATACATACAATGGAACGTAGGACCTGCGCGGAAAGAGGCGGGGCTGGCGGAGTGCGTTGGGGGTGCGTAGAGTAGCGTGTTGGTGAGATTCTGGGTGCATCGGACGCCGGACGCCCACCCACCCGGCGTAAAAGACGCGTAATATTCACACTATATTAACACGCAAATGTGTGAAAACCGGACATTCCGTGCCGGATGGGTGGGAACACGGCGTCCGATGCAGCCAAAACCCCAGCAACACGCTATTCTATGCACCGCCAATGCACTCCGCCAGCACCGCCTCATTCTCTGTCGATTTCGAAAACGCCTTCACATTATCCACCGCTAATAATTGCAATTGCCACCGTGTAATGTTGTCACGATGTGCGCACACAACAACACTTACTACCGGTTCCGACGCGGATGGAGGCGAGGCTTGCGGAGTGCGTTGGGGGTGCGTAGAGTAGCGTGCTGCAAATAATTGGGGTGCATCGGACGCCGGATGCCCATCCACCCGGCGTAAAAGACGCGTAATATTCACACTATATTAACACACAAATGTGTGAAAACCGGACATTCCGTGCCGGATGGGTGGGAACACGGCGTCCGATGCAGCCAAAACCCCAGCAACACGCTATTCTATGCACCGCCAATGCACTCCGCCAGCACCGCCTCATTCTCTGTCGATTTCGAAAACGCCTTCACATTATCCACCGCTAATAATTGCAATTGCCACCGTGTAATGTTGTCACGATGTGCGCACACAACAACACTTACTACCGGTTCCGACGCGGATGGAGGCGAGGCTTGCGGAGTGCACTGGCGGTGCACAGACTAGCGGGAGACTAGATCCATTGTCGCTTATTTACAAGCACGGGCGGTGCTGCCAGACCTGATCGTCTACGGCCGATATAATATTCACACTATATTAACATCGGTGCTCACCGCCGCACACCGCCGCACACCGCCGCACAACGCTGCGCGCGCACAATCGTCGCGCACATATACGCGCGCCCTACCGCACACATTATCCCGGATTCACTCGCCGTATCCATTACGCCGTGCTACTTCAACACTAAACATTGCGAAATTACACCGACACAATGCCGCCCCGACTAGCTCTTGACAATACGTGCATATAAATAGTAGTGGCGCGCTGCTCCTCGCCTCCGATGTGTCGTTGACTGCTGCGGAAGGCGGTCGTCGACTGGGTGTTAGTTTCTCCACCTCGGCCGCCCCCCCCCCCCCCCCCCCCCTTCACCGCTCACAGCGCCATGGCCGACCTCGCCCCCCGGGCAAAAGTGGGCGGCGAGCCTTGTTGTCTCGCGTGTCCGCGCCGCCGGCATCGAGGAGGACGAGAAAGACATGAGGAAACGCGTGACAAGGTGGGCGCGCAACAAAACACTCCATCCTCCACATTAGCACGCACCCACTCGTGGCTAACTTGTGCCGCGCGCAGGTTCGTCCGGGAGCGCCGTAAGGCCCACCTCAACGCCAAGGCTTCCACAGTGCCAGCGGCGCAACTCGTGGTGGCCGAGGAGGGCGCATCCTCAGCCGCTTAAAGGCGAAACGAGTGTGGCTTGTTGTGGGTGTCTGGGCACAGGGGGCGTCCCGACGCGAATGTAAGGAAGCTCATGGCGTCGTCGTCGACGGCACAGCCTCCCGGGGTGGTGAAGACACTGAGGGATGACAAGAAGCGGAAGAGGCCAGTGAAGAAACGCCGAGGTAAGAAACTGACGGTCGCGGAGTCGGAGGCGCAGGCGCATGCGGAGGCGGAGGCGGAGGCGGAGGCGGAGGCAGCGAGATCGTCGAAGCGGAGGGTCCCCCGGGCACGCAAGAACAAGAACAAGCAGTAGCCCCCGCCCCCTTACCCCCCTCCCCTCACTCCCCCGGCGGGAGCCCACGCCCGCCCCCCCCCCCCCCCCCCCCCCGCCGGGCCACATTCCCCGATGGCAGCTGTCGCGAATATTGTAATTTAATCATTCTTCGGCAAACCGCTGCCTGCCCCCGCCCTCCCCCTCGCGAATATTTATGTAACGTGAGCACTCTTTGGCAAAACATGGCAGCCAAACCGTCCATCTGATGACCTTTGATCGGACGGCTGGCAGGCCCGTTCAGCAGTCCTAGCTATAATGTACACAAAATTCCCACTTTGGCCAAAAAGTACGGCTGAGATTTGCGCTCCCATGTACGAATAGTCGTAGTTATCCACAGGACCACTCGTCATCGTGCCCGGGTACCGGGTACCGGGTACTAGATTTCAATCATGCATTCGAGTCTGGTTTTGCCAAAAAGGGTGCGGAGGCTGTTTTACACGGAAAAGCGCCATTTTATGGCTAGGAAGGTTCAGCGAAAGGGGAGGGAATGTCGGAGGAGGAGCCCGCAGGGCGGAGGCGGAAAACGGGAGGGCGCTGCCGAAGGCAGCGAGCTGGAAGATGGCAGACGAGCTGCTGGTGGCTGTCCTAAGTAGCTCCCCGGCCGGGAGCGCAGGGCTCGCGGGCGATGGGGTAGCCCGTACCAAACCCCGATGGTAACGGCTTCAAACCACTACAGACCGTACGGGTCGCACTAGGACAGCTATAGTCCGTTAGGAAACCCCATAAACACGTTTAGATCATTTCAATCATGCATTCGAGTCTGGTTTTGCCAGTTTACACGCGGTTCGTTTACGACTGCGAGCGTGGGCAGTCGGCAGGCGTGCCGACCAGACGAAGGCGGAAGATGTCTTGAGTTGTAGAGGGGTCTCGCGCCAAGAGGACCTCGATCGAGGCGCAGGCGCATCAGACGCGGGCGGGAGATGTTGACGCCGGCATGACATAGGCCGGACGTGTCGCGGAATTAAGGCGCCGTCTCCCGACGGCGCCCTATAGCATTGGTTGCGCGCCTTGGTGGCGTGCGGCACGAGCCGGAACTGCAGGCCAGTAGAAGCAGCAGGGGTAGCAAAGCCCAAGTTGGCGACGAGCGCCCAGCAAAAGCAGCGGCACAGGCACGAGTAGGACGAGTACAGCTGCGCGCACGAGCGCGCGAGCGCGCCGAGTACAGTCAGGTGAAGTACTGGTGCACTGTACCCGACGCGATGATAACTCGTACCCTGTACCTGTACTGGCGATGCACGCGTTACGAGGGGTGGACACGCAACAATTCGCGATGACAGCGATGTACTGCTGCCGTCATCACCAGCGGTGGTTGTTTCGCCCCCTTGCGCGAAGAGCGGCGGGTGAATCGCACAACGCTGAGGGCGCGGAAATGTGGAACCCTGTGTGGTCGTGCCGTACCGGTTCAGGTGTGTCGGGGTCGGTTGTCGGCGACGTCGCAGAAGACCCGCCGACTCGGTTAGCTGTCGCCGTGGGTCTTTCTTCGCGGAGAGCGATGAGCCGACCGCCGTTGCTGCACCAACGACGGCTGCTGACCAACCCACAAAGCGTAGGCTTAGGATGATGCCACGAAACGCACAAGTCGCGTTAGGTGGCGGAGCTGTCCCCCGGCGGGCAGCTCGTGTTGTCACAGATGCGTTGCCGTGACGTTGGAAGCGGGTTGGCCGGCGTAGAGGTCCTTGTAGCCTATGCCGGCCCGTAACGATGCCAATGATGTCGGAGCGAGGGTGACGACGAGGCGGCCGCTGCTGCTGCACCAGCGACGGCCGCCGAAGTCCCAAACCCAGAGTTGGCCAAGGGTAGTTACGTACACCACGAGACGCCAGGCACGCCAGGTGGTAGAGCTGCCCCCCGGCGGGCAGCTGCAGGTTGTCGTGGTCCTTGTGACGACGACGTTGGAGTAGGAGACGTCGGAGACGCATCGGCACGGGCCGCACAAACGCCTCCCACTGCGACCACAGCAAACGTTGCTGAAGCTTCATTGGGGCGAGGGCAACGAGCCCTCTCAAAACACCGGCGCGTGAGCGGCGCCACCCATGTAACATGCCAATTACGCGAGTAGTTCCGGAAAACCACAACATGTAACGACCGTTGATGCCACGGCGCCCTGCTGCGAGGACACGGGGACTGGGTTGTAGTGTCTTGCGGGACAACAAGTGGTCGCCCCGACGACACGGACGTCCTCCTCCGTCCGCGCCGATTTGTTGCGGTGGGCGTAGTTGTCGTCGTTGACAACCGTGACGAGCAGCGGCCATGGTGCCGAGCGCGTCCACCTCACCTAAACCTCAAGAGTTGACTACTGCGAGAGGGCGCTCCACTGCGGGAGCCCCGAAGGCCTGTATTGCGACTCGACTTCGGGTGTTGAGGTTTAAACCCCCCCAACGGGGACCCCCCAGCTCCAATTCCTTGCCGTGCGCATCGCCATCCGAAAACGTCCCAGCTGCAAAGCCAGGGCAAAAACGAAAAACGACCTCGGGCGCACGAGTAGGGAAAACCACACTACCGAGGGGCTGTCTGTCGCTGCCTGATGTTGTAACGCATGTGCGCGGCACGACGACTCACTACCGGGTGGATGAACCTCGGTGCGGACTTGTTCAGCCTCAGTGACCCTCGCGCGCACAAGTACGCGAAGCCGCTGCCGAAGGCAGCGAGCTGGAAGATGGCAGACGAGCTGCTGGTGGCTGTCCTAAGTAGCTCCCCGGCCGGGAGCGCAGGGCTCGCGGGCGATGGGGTAGCCCGTACCAAACCCCGATGGTAACGGCTTCAAACCACTACAGACCGTACGGGTCGCACTAGGACAGCTATAGTCCGTTAGGAAACCCCATAAACACGTTTAGATCATACCCGGTACCGGCTCGATAAATATATCGCGTACTACCCGGTACTACACGGACAACCTTGTACCTTATACGTCAGTGCCATGTAACAATTTACCGGGCTAGTACGACTACCAGAATGATGACAAAAAGGATTTATCGCCCGCCGGCAATAACGCCGGATGTACTCGCACGTAACTGGATGGACGTGCCGCCACCAGCAGCAGCCTTCACGGATAAATAATAGTCGCTAGTAGTAGTGCTTCGTCACCCGTATGTCACATCTGAATCTCACGGTGTTTGGGATGATTGGCCCATCACGACGACGGCAGCACTGGGCAGGCACACTCTCATTGAATCGGTAGCGCGCATGGATTGGGCTCAAGCTCGGTCTTCTTACAACGCATGCATACGTCCACCCACACCGGCAGCGCGCGATCATATGCGACGGATGGTAGCTACACCGCCAACCAGTTGCCCCCTATTCATCGCCCGTCTTTTGTGTGGTTTTAGCCATGTGCCCAACAATGCCATTTCCGAAGAACATTCCAAAAGTGCGATAACCGGGAGAAAGGGCTGCCTCCTTGGCGTACGAGGCTTGCATACACTGATAGATTATAAGCCTCCATGGCCCCGTGGCCCCATGACTTGGGCACCAATAAGGCAAGGATACGCGCGGATTTCTATGTGCAAAGACTTATGTGGACTGGTGTATCCGGCACTGACCACGAAAGGTCAGCCCTACTGGTACCGCCCGTTTGGGCGTCGGCCCTTTCGAGTAATGCGAGTTGGGGCAAGCCCCATCCCGCGGAGCAAAGCATTTCGGGAGTGCGATACATGTGCAACAAAAAAGGCAACGTGAGGGAGGGCACGACGCCATAATTTCCCATTCCAAGTAAAATCAAGGGCGCCGTGAAGGGAGGCGGGGAAATCCGCCTAGAATTAGAGGAATTAAGCCCTCGGGTGTTGACGCAATAACATGACTACTTCTAAAATCCGACCCCGTAAATTCTGGAACTAACAACCCCAAAGTATGACGGTAATACTCCCACTGCGGGCACTCCACCAACATATGTTCGATAGTCTCAGATTCACTTCGTCCGCCACATGTCGTCCGCCACAGTCGGCGGGCAGTGGGAAACACTCGAGTGCGTAAATTTATATCATAATGCAGACGCCCCACCAAACCCCTTGCGGGGACACCCGCACTACCGTACTGTGGCAACGGGTTTGACGCATAAGACGCATGGACATATATACCGAGGTTTTATTGCGTGCTAACGATGCCGACGATTCGTAACGCGCCCACACCGATGCCTTTACTAGTTTAGCGGCATCGCGCGCGGGTAGTGACCTTCACTCAAGTGAAAGGTGCGCCCCCTCAGCTAGCCCTACATTTGCCCTAGCCAGTCGATCTAACCACCGCACGGTCCCCGACGTCCACGTGTTAGGGCGTGCCCGACTTGGCTGATATACCAAATGGGTTGTATTGAAGTTCGATGCTTTCAGAACGCCCGAGCCCGTGATGCGGCGGCCGTAGCCTCTATATGGCCGGAATATCTAGCTCCCGCACTAAAGCACTGATGTAAAACAGTAATCCAATTCCCGCATCGTCGGTGCAGTGGCCACCCGAGGGGAGTTTTAACCCACCCCAATAATAAGGCGCCGCAAGCACGGATTATTGAGTACGATTTGCAATGCATTTGCTCCGCTACTTGTAACCATACCCCATACCTCACACCTGTAAGTTAGAACCGGTAGCGAAGAAGGTTTACAGACAGACGTACGCACATTATAATAGGAATCATGTCCCGTCCACCGACTAGTATCGAATCGAGCGCCTCAATGGCGCGTTTAGCCTTGTGAACCGGTCGTCTACTGTGTGCCGCATACCTAAATCCGACTTAATGACCGAACCCAAAAACTATATTCATTTACAACCGGTACACGTTCCACCCCACGCTGCCATTGGGCAACTTGTTCGCGTAACGCGGTCTTGTCGGAATATCGGCCAAATATGCCATCACCCCCACTGAAGTGCCCAAACCCCATAAAATGGCGGTCCTCCGCCCATTGCGAGAAGTGGACGATGATGGCATGCATGCAAGTTATCGAACAAGCATGTGATACCACACTCAGCGTATAACGGACTTGGCACCCGTAATGGTTGCCTTGCCGCTAATGTGTCGGTGCACCATGGTACATCACACCCTATCTAGATGATCTACCCCATTGAATATATCGTTAATAAATATGTTACATAGGATGGGGGAAGGGTGGCACCCCCGATGTCGGAGGCCACGCTCTATGGGTATGGGGTTTGAAAGTGTTCCCGGGCCACCCCTGTCTTAACTACCTGTACCATACTATCCTTTATAGACTTTTAATGAAGGTAAGCCCATGACCCGTGACTCCTATGGCTTGTAGCTTTAGGCATAAAGCTCATGAGGTACGGTGTCATATGCTTTCCCAAAGTCAATAAATCCCCCGTATGTGGTACACCTAACGTGACGAGCCGCGATATCGAACAAGCTGGCGACTTGTATGGGGCCCTCCCCATTCCGCGCATAAAACCCGGTTGCCAACGGCGGATTATCCTTAAGCCCGGCAGACGTCATGCAAGCGTTGGGTAATTACGGTCATAAATAAGGAGTATCATCATAGCGGCACCCATGATCGACATACCCTTATAATGGCCCATTACGGTCGAGTCGCCTTTTTTTTGGCACCCATACTAAGGCCGAGCTACGCCATTGATCGGGATGTAGTTCTCAGTCGTTTTTTACATCAGGGCTTTCACAAATGCGCACTACAAACAGCACTACCAGCAACTATGAAAGGTTGCCATCAAATAATATAAAGCCTGAAACAAAGGTCGAGCAGGAGGCTAGGGAGCCAAGAACCAAGGAGGAGCCAAGGGAACCACGAAGTCGCTTAGCTGCCAAGAACCAAAGGACCCCCGCTCCGGGGTGGGCTATCAGCCGCGGCGAGGACGCTTGCAGCCAATGACCCGGGTCATAGCAACACATGCCGATTGAGCGACGCGACGCAGGCGCAGGAGCACCATCACGTGCCGCACGCGCCGGCGCGACCCCCGCCAAGAACGTTGTCTGCATGTGCCATGTTGATGAGCAAGGAGAAACGGCGGCGCCACGCAGACAAGAGCTGGCGATTATTTGGCCAGTGTGTGTGTGTGGCTAGCTTTCGCGAGCTCCACCAAGAAAGCCTCAGCGTGCGCGGGCCAGCGAGACAAACTCGGAAACGGCGAAAGGAACAAAGCGAAGCATGCGGCGGCGTTTCGGACACCCTCGTCATAATTCTGGA
>VCJN01001589.1:0-54280 GCA_006384855.1 Tetraselmis striata
TGCTGCATTGCTGTATGCGCAGTTCGGGGGAGGGGGGGGGGGGGGGGCAATGGGCGTGGTAGATGGTGGTGGTGACAAGGGGGGGGGGGGGGATTTACCACAATCAGCTCGACGCCCAGCTGCTCCTTCCTGGCGGCCACATGCTGCTGCAGCGCCTCCGTCTGCGCCCAGCCCATGGCCGTCAGGTGCGCGTCCTCGTACTCCGGGCTCTTGTAGTTGGCGCGGTCCAGCTCGCCCGCCACGTTGTGGAAGCCTGCAGCGCGTGTGCAGTTGGCGCAGCCCCGCGCGGCCCGGCTCAGAGCGTCCCCCTTTTGCTGCACCCGCATGCAGCCCCTCGCGCTGGAGTGCCACGCCCATGTGCGAGCAGGTAATGCGCGGTCATCGGTACAGGGGCTCGCCTTGTGCATGCCGGATGAGGTGGATGACCTGCGCAGGGGGTGGGCAGTGAGCGAGTTGGATCGGAACCCCCCCCCCCCCCCCCCCCCCCCCCAGCCCCCGAAATGTTCTCTCTCAGGGGGCAGGCCGTCAGAAAACGGTTCAGGTACGGGTACGAGACAGGCGGGGCAGCGTCGCGTAGTGGACTGGTGGCCTACCTTGGTGTTGGCTAGGGGCACCAGCTGCACGTGCGCCGCGACGGCAGCGCCGACGTCCGCGCAGGACGCGCGGCTGACGCGGTCCTTCTTCACCATGTCGCGACGGTGCCGCCACCTCCCTTACACCTGGTCCTGATTCACAGCGCTACTCGATCAGAAAGACGCCCGTGCGCCGTGGTTGCCTGTACTCGGTGGAGCGCATTAGCAGCGGTGGGTGGTTTGTCGCCTCGTCACTCGGCAGTACCCTTCCTGTGATCGGCTCCCAGCCACCTCAGCGAATCACTGGTACACCACCTCGCGCTACGGCGTTCGTTGGGCGAGGTCGGAACTGTCGAACGCGGAATTGCGCGTACAGGTAGTCGCTACCTGGGGTGATCGGGAAGAGTACGAGTACCCCGTAGCAGCCGCCTGGATGGATGGCGGCCTTCTCCCGACCTGCTGTCACGTAAGCGACGCAGGCCTTGCGACACGAATTCTTAATACCGCCGCGCAAACTTGAGTGCGACTTGGCGTTTACCCGTCCCCGCTCAGGAGCTGTAGAGCTCCCGCCTGCTTCGGCTCTGGGACTTGTACTAGTACCGACCGCCGCTTGATGCAGCTATCCCGTCATCGTCAACTCATCAACGTCGCGCGCCGTCATCTGCTGTTGCCATCGGCATCATCCTCATCCGACGGGCGGTATCATCTGCGCACACGTGTCTCGAATGCGAATACATTGCGTTATCGTAACGGTAAGTTGCGTATATCGACACGCTCGCCACTACAACGCGCGAGCGGCTTTCTGGCAACAATCGCGCGCGCATGTGACATCCGTGATGGAGCTTCTGCTCATTGACGATGCCCGGCCCCCCGGTGCTTGCCGACATCCCCGCCGTGCCCCGCACGCGGCCTTCCAACCTGTGTTGCAGCCGGTTGGCCAGCGTACCGGCCATTCGTGGCTCCAGTAGGCACCTTTTACGACAGGCCGCCGGAAAGTACGACCTGTTCGAGGGGGCGCGCGCTTCTGGCGCTGTCGTCGCGACAGCTGAAAACAATCGAGCACAACTACTGGTACCGGCTCGCAAACTACCTGCTCGCGATGGGCAACTGCTGCTCCACCCCGCTCAGCGACAAGCGCCAAGCGGTGCGCACCGATCCCCAAGGCCACATGATCCGCGCACCCATGCACCTACTCCCTTTCTTGCTTTATTCGCTCGGTGCTTGTGTCTCGCTGAGCAACCGTCCGGATGCGTGCCCACTTCGCTTTCGGGCGCCACTCGCAGGTGTTCCTGGTGGATGTCAGCACGGGGGAGCTGAGCACAGTGCGGGCGTCCACCCAAGGCACGGCGTTTACGTATGGGAGCGACCTGAACCCCTACAATGTCCAGGGCGTGCAGCTCAAGTACAAGGTGGGGCCGGTATTGCTGCCTGGCGCGCGCTTGCACTTGCGCTCTGAGGCTCGGCCCGGGGCTGACAGACGGGAGCTCCGTGCGCCTCGCGGTCCCGCTTGGTCGAACAGGCAACCTACCGCACAGCCCAGAGCGGCGCCAGCAAGGCCGGCCCGCTCATCGTCTTCCCCATCGAGAACGCGCCGCAGGGTCCGCCCTTCTCGCCCCTGTCCCTGCCTCCTCGTCGCACCTGCCGTCGCCGCTAGTGCTCTATCCTGACTGCGGGGACTTTGCTCTCTTCCGAGTCGGGAGGGGGCAATCCCCTTCCGACTGGAAGTTTTCCCCTGAAAACCAACTACAATAATTATATGTACATTGAAGGGTTACTCTCCTTCGCTTTCGCGCTCTCTCTCTCTCTCTCTCTCTCTCTCTCTCTCTCTGCCTGCCCTGACTGCGGCGGTGCTGCGGCTTGGCGGCTCCCCACCCCTCCCCAGGCTCTCGGCCATGGAAGCACCCCGCCGACACGGAGCGCACGGTGAAGGCGCTCTTCAACCACCTCCTCTTCCACGGCGGCGAGCAAGTGCTCTTCACCAGCTGGCTCGACGTGGGTTCCTCCCCCACCCTCCCAGAGCCTTGCCCCTCGCCCCTCGGCCCTCGCTTCCCGCTGTCAGCTCACCCTCTCGGCGTGCGCCACGACGGGCGGACAGATCATGGCGGGCGACAAGAAGGCCGCCTCGGTGGTCGGCGTCCTGACCTCCCTGGGCCGCCTTTTCCTGGTGAAAGGTAGCAAGGTACGGCCCTCCTCTCTGGTGGTAGCAAACCGCCATCCGCGGCAGTCAGGAAGGATACGTCGCCGCAAGAACGCCCGGCGTGCGAGTTGGCCCCACGCCCCGGTTGAGCTCTCGCCAACACCGCGCAGATGAGCGACACCTTCCACGTGGGCGACATGCACACCGTGTCGCTGGGCCTGCCGGGCGAGCTGCACATCGCGCTGTCGCCCGTGCACCCCAGCAAGCGCGACGCCAAGCTGCCTAGAGCGTACCAGTTCTCCACCTCCCCGGCCGCGGCCGAAGCCCTGGTGCCCGCCCCCCCCCCCCCCCCCCCCACCCTCCCACTTGCACACACACACAACACAACCCCACATCTCGGCAATCTGCCCCCCCCCCCCCCCTCCCCTCCCAACCAGCTGAGACACCTGTCCAAAACCCTTCCCTCTCCCCGCTTGTCCCATCTCTGCAGGCCCAGGCCATCCGTGCGGTTTCGCGCGTGCTGTACGCCAATGCTCCGCCGCAGGCGCTGCGCCCAGAGGTCACCGGCCGCCTGCAGGAGCTGCCGCTGCCCGCCATGTCGCAGGATGGCGGCTTCCACTCGGTGCCGCATCGCTTTCCCCTTCTCCCGCCCCCTTGCTGAGACAGCTGCCTCAAAGCACAAGGAAAGGGAGGGGGCTGCCGCACTGACAGCTGTGTGCTGCACGGCGTGTGCATCAGGCGTACTGCATGTGGCACAACCTGCACTCCAACAAGATCTACCCGGCCCTGCGCGCGGCGGGCGAGGGGCAGGCGCCCCACTTTGAGCTGGTCACCGCCGCCGCGGGTGGCGATTGGTCCGGGCCCACCGCTGTCGTGGCCACCCGCGCGGCGCTCAAGCGGCTGGAGCTGGACATCAGGGTCGGCCCCCATGCCTCCCGGGCCCACCATCCCTATTATCTCAAGAACAATTTGTCTCATCCATGAAGGGCATCCAGCATGCAACTTAGGGGTGGGGAGGGGGGGTACCCACGGCTGCCCCGCCTCTGGTGCTGTCAGCGCGCTGGCGCTGAGCTGCCGCCTCCCTGCCCATGGCGGCATGCCGCAGGACTGGGATCGCACCGCCACAGAGGCGGCTGCCTGGGCGCTGCGCTACAACAACGTGTTCAAGAGCCTGCGCGGAGCGGGGAAGCACGCCGTGCTCCTGGCGCCCGTGCTGGCGTGCAACACGGTGATGCTCAAGTTCAACATGGTGCGGAGACCGGCGCTAAGGGTGGAAGGAACAGGGTGGTTCGCCCTGTGGTGGAGGAGGGGGGGGGGGGGGGGGTTTGCCCAGGGGTGGGAAACAAGTGGTGTGCGGGCTTTCTAGGCTCAGTCAGCCTGCCTGGGGGGGTGGGTTGGTCCCCCTGCAGGAGGTGGAGGGCGCGGCAGGTGCAGGGCCGGAGGAGATGGGCGCGCTGGGCAACGCGCTGGCGCGCAACCCGCTGCCCGGCTTTGCGGAGATCAACCTCAAGGGCAACAAGCTGAGCGCCGACGCGGCGCTGGCCTGGGCGGGAGGTGCGGCCGGCCCCGCGCCACCCGCTGCGCCGCACGCCTGCACGCAACCGGCACGCGCTTGCTTGGACCACGCCTGCAGTGTCAAGCTGCCGAGCAAGAAACGGCCCTATCCTTCGCATTGGGTGCATGGGGATGGCGGTGGGAGTAGCATCGCGGCTCCGGATGCCTGTGATCATGGTCGATGCACCGTCTGAAATGGTTTTGGAGCACATACCGTGGCATGCCGTCGTCCGAGCAGGGGCGCAAACCTGGCAGCTTAGGGTTTTGGGGGGCGCAATTGATGCGTATTCATGGTGCTTCTTTGCGGCTTTAGTCCACCAATGCAGCAGACAGTGGGTCTGGTGTCCGGGCGGTGCCGTTCATGGCACCAACTCAATAAAGTGAAGCTGCGCCAGTCGCGACAAAGTGACTAATTGCTATTTATCGTCGGGACATCCATCCCCGCGTAAATGTTGGTGAAAAGTTCCAGCCAAATCCGGATTGAACATTCACTATCCACGCTAACGGTAATAACGCGCTCTCTTCAATATGAACGGCGCCAATAGTTCAACGGTGATACGGCGAGTGCTCAATTGCGATCGATGCTGCCACCAGTGCATGGTATCAACCTGGGCACCTGCCTAGCGAATAACTTCGAGGACAGTACCCCCTCCCCCCCTCCCCAAAGCCTGGATAACTTTTATGTTGCCACGCAGAGTCACCTGCTCCCATGCAGGAATCCTGTTGCCCTTGTTCTGAGAAGTGGCGCTGTTCCCAGGCTTTGGAAACCTCAAGGGTGGCCAGCTGGTGGTGGCCAACCTGGACGGCTGCCGCATGGATGAGGCCGGGTCAGCGGCGGTGCTGGCGGCGCTGGAGCCGCAGGCGCAGAGCCTGGCCACGCTCGTGCTGTCGGGCAATCGGCTGCAGACGCGCGGCACCACGGGCCTGAACAAGCTGCTGGGCGGCGACGCCATCTCGCTACAGGTTTTGCCCACCCGTACACCCTATCATGGCCCCAGTAGAGTTTACTCAGGATATAAAACGCGGATGAATTTTGCCCTGCAGGTAATAATTATGACCCGTGGCCTGATGGACCTAATGTCCCTGGTCCTCACCGCATAGACAAGATGTTTGTGTCACCGCACGCGCGCAAACCCCGAGCAAAGCTGAGCTTTGAGCTGCGCGCTACGTTATATTTACGAGGACTCATTGTTTCCTATCCTGGCTAAACTCTGTACGCTCCTAACCACAACTTCATGTTGCAAGTTTCCCGATACAGCATTGTCAGGCCGTTCTTTGATATCAAAAAGCCCTATACCCATCCTGGCAAGAACGAAGAAACTAGCATTATTGTTTGCCGGTGCTGAAGGCCGATTGCCCTCTAAGACTCACGGTAGTATCAGCAGCAGCGAATGAGAAGCATGCGGGGGCTGCAATGTCTCTTTCATTATATGTGGCTGCCGGTGTAGTATGTTGGATTGCTGATAATGGGCCTAAATGCCCATCACCGGCATTCTTATCAGCAGAGTCAAACACATCTTCTTCATAGCATTATACATACCCAATGACTTGTAGTCTGTACATTGTTTAAACAGTGCTATGCACCTCCTTGATGCGTTGGGAATGTAGTTTACTCGCGTGTGGCGGGTCACATTTCCACATGTCAAGCATCGGGGGCATCAGGGCGTGACCTGCTATCCGGACATGCAATCGTCCTTATTGTAGGCAACTTTATTCCTACAGCTGTTTGCTCTTCGCAAAGGGCTGTATGGCTGCACTCAGCTGCGTACGAGCTGCTGACGCCATGGAGCCGCGCAGGTGCTGGAGGTGGAGCAGTGCCAGGCCAGCCTGGATGCCCTGGGCACGGCCCTCCTCTCCTCTGCGGAGCGGCTCAAGTTCGCACCTGCCCCACCCCCTGCCTGAGCCCCCGCCGGCAACCTTTCCTGTGCAATCAGGGTGGTGTTAGCCGAGCTGGATGCGGTACCGGTACTGAGGCAGCCCCTGCCGCTGCCCTTTGATCCCTCCTCTCCCCAGGAGCCTGACCAGCCTCAGCGTCGCCGGAAACCCGTGGAGCCCAGCAGTGACGGCGGCCGTCAGGGGTACCTCCCCCCCCCCCCCCCTCCTCCCTCCTTCCCCGGTCGCTCTCCCTGCCTTCAGTGCCTCTACCGACCCCCTCTGTCCCGAGCCCCAAGACAAAGGTACATACATGTGAAAACACCAAATCAAAGCGCACTGTGAATCAGACTGAATGGCACGGGGCTCGAGCGGTAGCAAGCACCCTGTCGTTTCCACCTACATGTAAAACTCTGACTGCCAAATGTGGCGAGTTCGGTTTCCGTCATGGCCTAGCGCAATGAGCCACCCCTCTGCGCCACGCTTGATTATTACGGATCAATGTGACTCGAACCGGTTAAATTTCGCACTTCCGAGTCTGTACGGTTGCGCAGCAAGGCGTGGGTTGGTGTAATATTCCAACTGCTGCCGCTATCTGGTGCATTGCATACACCGCCCCACAAATAAATACTTCCCGCTGACAACGCCAGTGTGGACAGACGGTTGCCCCGAATGGTACAATGTGGCACTACCCCACAGACTCTAAGCATCGTCAGGACACGCCCCGCGTCTGCTTCAGGGGCCAGCCCCCCCTCCCCTCCCCAGGACGCACCGGCCTCTCACCCAGGTAACGCGCGCCGCACGGCATGCTGACATACTTCTGCGCCCGCAGCCATCCGAAACCTCAAAACCCTGAAGGCTGGCAACACCTCCATCCAGCCAGACGCGCTCCAGGTGCGCTGCGCCCCCCCACCCCCCCCCCCCCCCCCGCCCCCCGCCCCACTCTACCTGTTCTCTCCATGCACGGGCGGAGCGCCCCCGCGCCTTCCGCAGAGACATGCGCAGACACTGACCCCTGGCTCGCCCTACATCTGGTAGGAGCTGCTGCTGTCGCTCTCAGGGCGCAGCATCGCGGTCGACCTGAGCTCCAACCCGGCTGTTGGAGCACCCAATGGGCTCGCCGCCGTTCTCAGGGCCGGCATCGGTGTGCCCAGCATCAAGGCGCGCGGCTGCAGCATTAACGATGAGGGTGAGCCGCCCCCCCAACCTCCCCCTCAACAGTTATCTCGGGCCCCGCCCGCCGGTGATGTTTGCGCCCCGCTTCACTCCCTGCCGATAGGCAACTCCATTCCCGTAAGAACCCACTCCCTGAATCCCCCATGCTGCACACGCTTACTCCTCCTCAGGCACCGCGGCCATCCTCAACGCCGTTGGCGACTGTCCCGCGGTCAAAGTGCTCGACATCGGCTGCAACCTGCAGTGCGGCGCGGGCCTGGAGGCGTTCAACAGGGTGCGTCCCCACCTCTGCTGGCCACCGCATGCTTGGGTGTGGCCATCTGCTTGCACCGCGCAGCATCATCTGCCTGCCAGCACGGCGCTGCCCACCCCCCCCCCCCCCCCCCCCCCGCCTGCCCCTTCTCCTTCCTCTCCCCGCTCTCTTTCCAAACGTTTGCTATTGCCCCGCCCGGTCGCCGCCCGCAGTGGCTGCAAATCGAGATCGCCACCCCGGAGTTCCTCAACGCAGTCGCCAACGCCACGAGCATTGACGCTGCGATGGGTGTGTACTTCACGGCAGCGGAGCGCGCGGCTCTGCAGGCCACCAGCAACCAGTCCAACGAGGTGGAGGGCTCGCCGGCGCGCATGCAGACGGCCATGGCCCTCAGCCAGGTGCGCCCTTCCCCCTTCCCCCCCTCCCCTCCTCCCCCCGGGACGCCCCTCCCTGTCTTGACTATCTGCGTGATGCTGCAGCATCGAGCCCGCGCAGCCTGGAGGGCGCGCTTTACCAGCTCCGCTGACGGCCGATGCGCATGTGCTAACTGCCCTGCTTGTGGTTCAGACTCTGCTGCCGCAAGGGAGCGGGCAGGCTCTGGAGGAGCTGGCCATCCCCGGGAGCATGGTCCAGGTGCGCCGGCTACCTCTCTCGACACCGAGGGCAAGGGCCCGCAAAGCTTCCAGAAGCAGGGCGTAGAGCCTGGGAGGAGGGGTGTTGGCGGCCAGGGGAGGGGGGGGGGGGGGGGAGGTGGGGGGGGGATGTGGTCCGCTGGTCCACGAGCAAGCGATGGCTTTGTTGCCTGACGGTCTCCCCCCCTTCCCCGGCCCGCCCCTTCTCTGCGGTCTGTTGTGCAGACGGACTACGTGTTTGGGCCGCTCATCGCGATGCCCATCCACCTGGCGCTCCACATCAACAGCAGCCTCACCAAGCTGGACATCTCCCACAACGGCATGGGCGACGCCGGCGCCCGCATCCTGGGCGCCTCCCTCCGCCACAATCGCACCCTCACCAGCCTCAAGATGGACGGCAATGGCGTGGAGCTCGACGGCCTCAAGGTGCGCTCTCTGCCGCTGTCAAGGCCCCCTCCCCCCCCCCCCCCCCCCCCCCCACCACCAAAAAAAACCCCCACTTTCCGAACCTTCACGGCCATTCACCATCCTCTGTCGACTTCCAGGCACCATCGGCCTCGCGTACCTTTCCTGCATCATCCCAATGTGCCCATGTTGCCCATGTGCCGCTTGCCATAGGCGCTGCGCGGCTGCCTGTACGGCAACAAGAAGCTGGTGGAGCTGCCCTTTCTGGACGCTGACATGGCCACCATCCTGGGGGTGACTGCGGCCCGCCTAGCTGCTGGAAACGTCACATTGTGTTTTGGCAGCACTGGATGCATCGAGCGGTGCTTGGTTTGCTGCCGTGCGAAGTCCTCATCTCCGGCACAAAAGAGGGGGCTAATAATATAGTTTGGTTGGCAAGGTGTGTGTGTTTGGGCGGGGGGGGGGGGGGGGGGGGGGGGGGGGCTTTCGGGGCTGAGCCGCTTTCGGTGTCGTCTTTCCGCACCAGAACCTGGGCACCCAGTATCTGGACAGCCTCGCGCAGGAGATCCAAGCGCGCGTGGACATTGGGCGCGCATACAAGGTGCACCCCTCCTGCAGGCCGTGGCTTTCATCTCCGAATTGTCTTTGCAAAGAGAGAGAGTCAGGTCGGAGAGAGCAAGAAAAACAGAAGGAGAGGGCGAGTATCAATTCGCTCATGAATAAGTGTTGGTACACAAAGTGCCCGAGATGCATTGCCTGTACCCCAAGTCAGGAGTGCAGGGAAACTTTGTCATGAGGCCATAGGCGCTTCATGTGGGTCTACGGCTGAACCCCCCTCCCCCCCCCCCCCCCCCCCCCCCCCACTTATACATCCCTGGACCCTACCCTGGAGCGGTACTCAGTGCATCTCGCGCGTGCCCGGGGTGTTGTATGTTATTCTTATTGTGTTACTTAACATTATATTTATTACGAAATATATTGTTTGTCAGCGACTTTAACATGTCGCTGACAATTGCCTGTCACAAATTAGTATGGCCGGACCCGGCCACGCAGACTCCTGGGTTTGGCACCCAGTGAGGGCTAGGCCGATTTTGACCGGGGTTGTCGCGGATCCCCCGCAAGCCCCAAATTACTCTTGTGGGAATCCTCTCGGCCCCGGGGCCCGCTATAGCTCAGAGTCTTACCTCTCCGCACCCTCCTGCGCAAGTGCTGCCTCCTGGGCTTGGATGCCGCTCATTGTGTTGCTCCGTGGGCTGGTGCGCGCCGGTCCGGCAACTGCAGGTGTATGGCGGCGGCCGCGTCCACCACGGCATGCAGCAGGCCGCGATGGCGCAGCTGAAGGGCGCCAAGCAGGTGCAGTCCCGGTGCCAGCAGACCAAGAACAAGCTGCGCACCACAGCCGCGCAAGTGCAGGTGCGTCCCCTCAGCGCCCGCCCGTGCCTCTCTCTTTGCGCTCGCTGCTGTGTGCCGCGCGCATAGTCCTCGCGGGGGCTGACGCGTGTCTCCCCCCGCAGGGCGACATACTGCGCAACCAAATCGTCGCGGAGATCAAGACGGCCAAGTTGCTGGCCAAGGCGGAGGACAAGGCGGCGCTCAAGTCGCTGAAAGACTCCTCCAAGGCTGCAGAGAAGTGCGCGCGCCGCCGGCTTCCCCCTCGACATACTGCGCAGCCCTCCACCGGCATCCCTTGAGGGCCTACGCGGATGAGCGCGCGGGGGGGGGGGGGGGGGGGGGTGAGGGGCGCCACAGCATGCGTTGCGAGCTGACGCATGCGCTGTGCCCCTCTGTGCGTGGGCGTCCAGGCTGGACAAGCTGGAGGCGCGGAACAAGGTGGGCGGCAGCGCCGATTGGTGGCAACCCGCTACGGCACGCCCCACCCAGCCGCGTGAATCGGCTGAGCATGATCCTGAACCGCGCGGTGCTTGTCTGCGCGCCTCAGAAAAAGGCGTGGGAGGACCGCTACCGGGCGATGAAGCAGTGGAAACGGGCGGTGGAGGGCGCGCAGTCGGCTCGCGCGAAAACCAGCTGGTGGACCCGCTGGCTTGATGTGCGTGCCTGCATCCAGCGCCCCCTCCCCCCAACTAGTCCCATGTGCGGTAGAGCCCATCACGCTGCGTCCACGCCGCTGTCCTACTTTTGGTGTACGGGCCGCGTGCTGCTGCTGATGAAGGACGCCCAAACTTGTAGGGTTCGTGGCCTCAGCTGGGGTGAGCCTGTGGATTTTAGGTTTTAGGGTTTCGGATTCAGGGATTTAGGGTTTCTTGGCTATGATTGTGCTGTTGTTGCCGCCTCGCAGGAGTGGGGGCGTGCCTACCTGACGGCGGAGGGCCTCGATTCCCTCTGGGCGGCGGTGCCAGACGGGGAGCGCGAGCGCTTTGAGTCGACGTATCATTACAGCCTCCAGATGTTCGATCAGCAGAAGGAGCTGTCCGACCAGGTGCGCGGCGCGGCCAGGCGCCTTCCCCGCGCTGCTGCTAGGCTGGCCCGGCGCGCGCGCACCTGTCACGAGCGCCCAGCCATCCATGGTCATCCATGGCTCTCCTAAGCCAATGCTGCTCCACCATGACCCCCCCGCTGCCCCAATGCCCGTGCTGCTGCGCGCAGATCCGCGAGCTGCGCCTGCTGAAGCAGACCGGGGAGGCGGACGGCACCTTCCACACCAAGGAGGCGGAGTACTACAACTTCGTCGCCAGCAAGGACCCCGCCGGCGTGGCCTCCATGCCACCGCATCCAGGTGCGTCGCTGCTCCCTGACTCCGCTACCTACTGCAGCACTCTCATGCGGACGCACAGCTTGTCAGGCGCCCCGTTCCCTTCCCCGACTGGCCAGCCCTAAACCTTGTACATCAGCAAGCCAGCTAAAACCTTGTGCTTTCCACTGAGGCTGCTCAAACGACTCTCGGATTTCACATCTGATCACACACAAAGAAAGCGCCGGCCTCCTGCCTCCTGCCTCCTCCTTAACGTAACTAAGGCTGACTACTGCAAAAATGCCAAACATGATGTCCCGGTTGCCTCACCGATGCGTCCGCGGCCCTACAATGACCGCATCGGATATATCCCATATAATTGTCGTTGCGCAATGTGCACTACACTTACATTTGTGCAGTCCGCAAACCAGCACAACCGCATGCTTGGCTCTGCCCACACTGCGCAGCGTCAGTCCCTGACCGCTTACCAGCGCACCGTCCTATCCCCGCGCATCACCTCGCTCACCCCCCCCACGCGCTGCCCTCGTGTGCTTTCCTTGCCCAGGCATCGTGGAGGGCCGCAAGCCTGGCGATGTCAGGCAGAACTTCACCTCATACGGTCGCACAGACTGGGGTGCGCGGCGGCAGGCCATCATCAGCGACATCAACAGCACCATCCGGTCCGGCCCGCCAAAGGTGCGATTCCCCACACACACAACTCCGCCCCCCTCACAACTCCGCCCCCCTCTCTTCAGTTCCCGCCTGGCGCTTGTACGAATCATGACTCTATGCCTCTGCCCGGCAGTGATCGATGGCGATTCCCTTGAAGGGCTTACGGCAACCGTACTGAGTTTCTTATTATGCTTTGCCGCCCATGAGTGCAGGACTTCAAGTGGACGCCGATGCCCGACCCCAACGCGCCGCCCAATGCCAACGCCAGCCCGGCAGCAGCCACCGCAGCGGGCGCCCCCATGCTGGTGTTCGGCACGCCCGTGCAGCAGGTCACGGGCACCCCGGCCGGCGGGGGCGCCGCCGCCGCGCAGGCCATCTCCGCCAACAGCGGCCAGCCCCGGCCAGCCCCGGCCTCCGTGGCGGTGCCGGCCGGCCCCGCCGCGCCCGACCCCCACTACATCCCCACCCCCAACGCCTCTGGCCCCACCGCCGCACCCTCCGCTCCCACCATGGCCCCGCCTCCAGGCTACCCTGGCGCCGCAGTCGGCGCCACCGCGCCCTACGTGCCCCCTCCGGCGCCAGAGCCGTACCAGGCGGCCGCCGCCGCGCCCGGCGGCGCGCAGGGCTACCACTTTTACAACTCGTACCTCGAGGACGAGCAGCGCTTCCAGAACCGGCCGCCAGAGTATCAGAACTACTACTACGGCCCCGGCAGGTGCGTCCCCAACCCGCGCCCGCACCCCGTCCCCGCCAAGCACATGCCACTCCTGAAGCTTGGGGGCATCCTCTCCGCCTCCCCCAATGGGGCCGCCTCCCCGATCAACGC
Source organism: Tetraselmis striata (assembly GCA_006384855.1). Taxonomy (NCBI): domain Eukaryota; kingdom Viridiplantae; phylum Chlorophyta; class Chlorodendrophyceae; order Chlorodendrales; family Chlorodendraceae; genus Tetraselmis; species Tetraselmis striata. The sequence goes on from VCJN01001589.1 coordinate 12,789, forward strand.
AGTGCCCCTCGCCCTCATGCCCAGCACCCCGCATCCAGCCCGCTGTCCGCACTCCCTCACGCCAGCATGCCTCTGCCACCTCACCTGCACATGCTAACCCTCGGCCGCCTCCGTGATGTCCCCGCCGCAGGTACGGCGGCGCGTACGACCAAAACAACGACGACGACGACTATTACTACGACCGCAACGGGTGATGCCACCACCCACGCTGACCGCCGGCCTGATGGCGTCCTACTGTGCATAATGTCGGCAACTCTTGCTAACAGCTGCTATTCGCGGTTGTTCCAAGCCGCGCTGAGTGCGGGGTTTAAGGGTTTTTAGACCGCAAAACTTCCATGCGCATTGATCGCACATGCGGTGATACACCGGCTGGGGCTGGAAGTTGGGCCCGGCCATTGTTCCGGGGCGCCATCGCTAACCCTCGCATCCCTGGACGGCCACCCGCAGGCGCCGCCGCCGGCGCTACAGCAACGACGGCTTCGGGATGGGCGGCTCCGTGCTGCCCTTCCTGCTGCTCTCCAGCGCGCTGTACTCCCCCTTCTTCTCCCCCTGGTACGGCGGCTTTTGGGGCTTCGGCTTTGGCGGCTACTGGGGCTATGGCGGCTTTGGCGGTGGCTACTACAACCACACGGTGCGCTGCGCCTGCCCTCAGCCCCCCCTCCCCTTGCCCCTCCCCTCACTATTTCTGAACAGCGCGGGCACAGCAGGCCAGTCTACTACGAACTTGTAAGCGAGTACTTAGCGAGATGGTTTCGTTGTGTTCTGTACAAGCACATCGCCTCATAACCGACAGGTAGGGTAGATGGTAGGTACAATACCAGCTCCATACGAGTAGCATTTTTCATGTGTACTCCCAATCCAGATCGTACATATATGCAGTCATCATCATCATTTCTCTCGGGAGTACCTACGGATGCGAACACGGACATGTATATGGCGCAAAGCAGGCTGGGGTGATGCCTGGTAGGTAAACTCAATCGTCGCACACCGAAGGAAGTTGTGGCGCATTCCGTCTCGTGCGCCCTGTACGTGTGTTTCGGGACATGTATGACGCTGATATATATATGTACATATTTACATATGCATGTGTATAAATGTATACATAACACATATGATGTATGTATATGTATATGTATATATATGTGTATATGCATGTTGCGAAAGTTGGGCCAAGGTGGGGTAGATCTTCTTCCTGCATGCTGCGCGTACCACTGATGCAAACATTTCCCCTACTATGGGTTGCACGGGTTGCGGCGCTTTGGCATGCAGGAGGTCAACAACTACTACATCAATGAAGACAATGGAGCCCAAACGCAAGATGAGCTGGGCGACACGCCGCCAGAGGACGTGGCGGAGGCCAACGAGGGGGCGGACGACGCCGGCGATGGAGGCGATGGCGGTGATGGAGGGGCGGGTGGCGGCGATGGAGGCGGTGATGGTGGCGATGGCGGGGAAGCGGATGGCATGGACATGTATGGTGGCGCCGGCCCGACAGACCTGCCGGACGGCAGCAACGAAGGCGAGCGAACGGCGCCGGTAGAGTCCGGTGATGACCGCTCGAAGCGGGCGCGTCACGTCGCCTGCTGGGACGAGGCGGCCTGGGAGGAGGAGGCCGTGCGGCTGTGGTTTGAGCGCCGCTGGGCCGATATCCTGAAGGCAGCCGACACGCAGCTGCTGGGCGCCGTCCGCGTGCTGCCCTTCGAGCGCCAGGCCATGGCGCTGCCGTCCAGGAAAGCCGCCACCAGCGCGCGCTGCACTCTGGTCACTCAGGTAGCGCACGGCCATCCTCGCAGACATCCAAGGCCCGCGGCCCAGATCTCGATGGACTCAATTCCACCAATACGGGCAAAGCTTATCGGTCACTCGTCGAACCAGATCAATATTGTCCCAATCACTGTCGGCCGATCATATTAGTTTGGCGTCCCCGTCTCTCTCGTGTTAATCGCCCCCTCGTCGGCTGTCTGCGATGTCGAAAATGCTTTGTAAGTTGAGACTGTGGGTTTGCCCGAGAAAATAACGTTATCCAAGCCCTCAAACAATGCCAGCCCCAATCATCCGGTAGCAGTCGGCTCTCGACGCTGAATTTCGACTGCTGAGAGGCTGATATGTAGCTGGTAGGCTTGTAGGCTATGGTCCCCGGAGCGGCAACGACTCCTCGGAACTGTCCGCAACAATCGTCTCAAATCTCGCCCTTGCTTTCGCCCCTGTTATCCCGTGGTTGTCGCAGGCCAGCCTGGACCGCGCTCAGCAGATCAAGGCGCAGGCCGCTGCGTGGGGCGGCCGCATCAGCCTGGCGCTCTACATCGAGGCGCCGCGCGGGAGCGCCGCCTCTGCTGACATTCTGGCTGACGTCGCTGCGCTCCACGCCGCGCTGGAGGCCGGCCCCGCGGCGGTGGACATCAGCCTGCTGTGGGCGCTGCCTTCCGATGGCGCCACCGTGCCGTACGACACCATGTACCCTGTGAATGCGCTGCGCAACCTCGCGCTGTCGGCCGCCACCACGGAACTCGTCTTCCTTCTCGACATCGACTTCCAGCCCTCGCAGGTGCGGCCTCCTCCGCGGAAGCTCTGAGGAAGGAACGACCGCAGCGTATCCCGATAGCCCAACTCCATCTCGCGTGCTCGACGTGGAACTCCTCGACGCACCAGCATCAGCGTACAGCTCGCACCCAGACGATGAAATACTATTCGTATATGATGTGATTAATCATAACGGCCGCAAGCTAAGATATCGGTGTATTTTGGTGCCCAGGGGCTGCTGGAGGCGGTCGAGGGACGCGCCCCGGAGTGGAACGTCACGTCTCGGGCGGTCCAAGCCCTGGTGGATGCGTCTGCCCAGGGTCGGCGCGAGATGCTGGTGGTACCGGCCTTTGAAGTGGCTCCCGAGGATGAGGCGGGCCCGCAGGCTGCTGCCACCAGGGTCCAATGCATGCCGCGGCAGAAGCGCCGCCTCGCTGCGCTCGTCAAGGCCGGCAAGGCGTATGGCTTCCATGTCGGCCACTTTCCTCAGGTGACTGAAAATCCTGCTGCTCAGTACCTTTTATGGCCGACGTCGACATCGACGTCCTGCTCTGTAGCTCCACAGTGTTCGATGGATTTGTCGCTGGTATCGGCAATCCGCCTCGTTTTCGACACGTCGCTCCGGCCTCGATACTCACGACGTCGCCGAAAGCTCGAAAAACGACGCAAGTCGACGCCTTGACTCTTGCTTATCTCGCCGGGCCCTCGCAGACGACTAACCAGCCGTGACGACCGACCCCCTCCCCGTTTTCTTCTCTCGCCACTTCCCTCCCGGGTCGAATGTCGCTATTGCGCAGGGCCACAGCCCGACGGACTTCTCGCGCTGGCTGGCGTCGCGCGCGCCATACGCCGTGCAGTTCAACGAGTACTACGAGCCGTACGTGATCGCAGCGCGCCGTCTGGTGCCGCCGTACGACGAGCGCTTCCGCGGCTACGGCATGAACAAGGTGTGCCGCGCTCGAGACCTTCAAGCCCCCTCCCCCCCCCCCCCCCCCCCCCCCCCCCTTTGCAGCCAAGAAACATGCTCCCGGTTTACAAGCTCACCCACTAATCTTTCTCCATTTTCAAAGACAGAATGATAACCTCACAAACATCTCCGCCATCATTTCCAATACATCTAGCCCGCAATATATCGGCCTCAGGAAAGCTGTGCCGTTTGCAGTACACCGCCACATGATTGACAGCATGCTGCTGCGCCTGCTGCTGACAAGGCAATTGCGTAACTAACGAAGTTTACTTCCTGCCTTTAGCCGCTAATGCAATACATAACACCCAATACCTATCCGATCCAGCGCAACACCAGCTCCCCTGATGCGCGCTGCCTGGCAGCACTACTGACCCCCTTCGACCCTCTTGCCCTCCTGCCCCCTCCTTTGCCAGATCTCCCACCTGTATGCCTCGGCGGCAGCGGGCTTTCGCTTCACGGTGGCTCCAGAGGCATTCGTGGCGGCGTTTGAGCACAAGAAGTCGCGCAGCTGGCAGGCCACGTTTGGCTCCGACGCGCGCGCGGAGCAGAAGGCGAGCTGCCCCGCTGAGCCGCCGCCCCCTGCATGCCGCCACCCCTCCGCCCCTCCGCCCAATCGACCTCCTAACTGCCTCGGTCCCAATCGACGCCTCTGTGCTCAGAACTATGCCCTGGTTCGATACATCATCATCCACAAAGTAACGACCATCGTAGCGCTCCTGGCGCATGTAATACATGCGGTACCGACGCGGTAACAACAAGAACAACAGTACGGAGCGACCTTGCCTGTCAGAGGTCAAATATAGACGAAACGATGGTTCCAATTGTAGGTCGCACGCACGCCCAATATGAGGCTTATAAAAACAAGGTTCGTATCGGTGCGCCGGCACACGCAGATGAAGCGGCGGGTATCCGTTACGCAGGAATACCGATACATGAATCGCCGCGACCTCATCAGCGCGGCCCGTATTGAGCCGCACCTGCGCGCATCGACCCCCTTTGCGAATTCGCACACTGAATAAACCCTGTGCCGACGCGCCCGCCTGCGCAGGTCCGCATCTCGGCGCTGTACCGCCGCTTCAAGCAGGAGCTGCGCTGCGTGCCGGGGGCGCTTGACCCCCTGGAGGGCCCTCGCGCCACGCCCTCCAAACCCGGAGACGAGACCGCCGGTAAGGGCCGCGCGGCTGCGTCCTCCGTCCCGCCGCCCACGCTGTCGGGCGGGAAGCGGGGAGCGCCGATGGAGGCGCCTGCCTACGGGCCGTGCAAGCGCCAGCAGCTGGATCCGGCGGCCCGAGAGGGTTGCGCCTGTTGAGCGGACGGCAATAAGGTGATGCACCGTCCAGCCGGCGGGACGCGCAGCCCGCCCGCGCGGCTGTGTCACCGGAAGGAAAGCTGCAGCTTCTCGCGCCCATCCCTTGTACGCCGTGTAACCAATCCCACTGCATATAAGGACCATCCCCTTGTTTAATTCTCGTCCCCTGCCTGCTCGAAGCAGCCCAAGGCAGCTTGGCACAGCGGCCACGGCGCGTGCTCGAGTCTAATGTATTCGTGCACCGAGGGCTAATGGAGGACCAGAAGGAATAGGTTCCAGTAGAGCGAAGAGCCGCTAGCGACGCTCTCGTAGAGGACTTGACACCTACGGGAGGGATGCGCTCTGCTCTGCTGAACCGGCACCCTGAGAGAGAGAGAGAGAGAGAGAGAGAGAGAGATGACGATGCAATCAAGACAACACTGGGGACGCTACCCCACTGCGCCCCCCAGCGGTCAAAGCGGGCGGGGCAGCACAGCGGCGGCACGTCAACCGAGACACGGCATGCTTCTTTTTCCGGCACCGGGGCAGGACTGGCGACAGTAGTGAAACCCTTGCAGCGTCCCTACGACAGGCGTTTCGGCAGCGATCCAGTTAATACGGAAAGCCCTGGGTAGGCAACGCTCCGTTATAGTCAACAAGCAAATTGCCGAAGTATTCCGCAAGAATACTTTTAAGAGGCCAATGACGGAATTTGCAACTGTTAGGTCACCGTCTAAATAAACACTGCAATCAAAATACCAGGCACTGGCCACGAAAGGTCCGCCCTATCCGTTTGGGCGTCGGACCATTCGAGTAGGGGCAAGCTGCATCCCGCGGAGCAAAGCATTTCGGGATTGCGCTTCATGTGCAACAAAATATAGGCAAGGTGAGGGAGGGCCCGACGACGACGACGGGAGGATATCTGGAAAATTTCCCACTCCCAGCAGTAAAATCCAGGGCGCCGTGAAGGGAGGGAGGGACGTGGCAATGCTCTCAACATACAGTCAGAGCGCACGCGGCTCGGATTCGAAAGTGGCGCGTAGTTGGATGTGCGACTTGTGGCGTTTGCTGTGGCAGTTTGTCACCAGATCGGTCACGCCGCAGAAACCAACGTCGAGGACCTGTCGCGGATGACGGAAATGATAACGTGGTTGAGTATAAACTACGGGCGCCGGCCCGACCCGACTACAAGAACGCCATTTTATTTTAAAAGCTCGAACAAAAATGGGATATTGACGAACGTTCTCAATTATCGTAATGATATCGTGATATATTCGTCTGACTAGGGACGTGGCGCATTTTTGTTATATTTTTCTTTTAGTCGGGTCGGCACCCGCCCCAGACACGCTGATTCTGCTGTCGTGCATCTGATTGCCATGCCGCGCTGTGCGCTGGCTACTGACCGCTGTCGCCACATGACGCCAGTTCGCTTGGTGCGCGACGAGGCGGCGGGCTGCATAACCAAGGTCCGGGGTTCGCCTCGCCTGTCCCCGCCGTCGCTTGTCTGTTACCAGCAGCTGCCGCTCGTGTCGGGGTCGGACCTGCACGCCGCCGGTCGGCGCACCGCCCGTGCTGTGTGAGTTGAGCTCACCGCCCGCCTCGGCGCCGGATTGTCTCAAAAGTCTACCGGTGTTGGCGTGCGGTGCGATAAATGGCGCGATCGGCTGTAATGGCGGTGCCCCCCACAGGTTGAATCCACACCAAGTGTGGTGGAGGGGAGGACACTACGGCATCCCTGACTTGCTGCTGCTCGCTCAGCATTGCACTGCCAATCTGTGATAGGGTTACCTCTACAACCAATACGCATTTTGAGAGAGCCATCAGCCTTGCGGGCAAACAGAACATTCGCAACAAACGGAGAATAGCTAGGCCTGATCCATGACTTCTCCAGCCATTGCTCAAGCTGTCGCTTCAGCTATTGAAGTTCAGCTGGAGACAACCGATATACGTGGCCCTTTGGAGGTTGGGCATCATCAAAGCGAATCGCAAGGCGGCGCATCGATGCAGGGCGAGGTGCCAGGGGGGGAGGGGGGGGGGGACTATTGCCCATTGGCGGCGAAGGCAGACATCCGGCATGACATACAGCCCGGTGCACACGCCGCGGACGCATTTGCGCTGTCACACCGCGTCAAATCATAGCATACATATACCGCACGGTCTTACAGCGCCGGGCGCTCAGCTTGTCTGCGATACGCTGTGCACTGAGGGTCCGCAGACCCCTCCTCATGTGCCAAAATGCGCGCATAATATGCATGCGCCCTGGGGGGAAGGAGGCATGGCGCTCCTGGCGGCAGCAACAGCCCTACGGGTACTCGTCCGAGTTTTGGGACGCCATCGGGTTGTCATCCGCCGTCCACTCCGCAAACGCGGGCTGGCTGTGCCGCCGCCACAGGAAGACGCCGCCGACGACCAGCGCGATGAAGGCCAGGGCGCCAAAGATGCCGCCCACGATCGCCCCCGCGCGCGAGCCCTGCGACGTGGCCTCCGAGTCCAGCGTGCGGCGGCTGATGTAGCCGGAGGCATCCATCATCTCGGCATCCACACCTGAAAGGAACAACGGGAGCCGATGCCGTTAGGTCCAGCGCTGAAGTCTTACATAATGCCACGGGCGAGCCGTACAGGTACATTGCCTGTATTCGGCGGCAAGATGTGAAAACGTCACCGAGTCGACATCGGTGACGACTTGGGGTGAGGAGGTGCCGAGTGGCAGCAGCAGCGTCCAGTGCCTTATTGTGAAGGGCATGTGCACCCTCTGGCGTGATTGCGAGCGCTGCAGGGCACGGGTGCAGTGCCCGCGGCTACTCGCACCTGACGACTCCAGGCCGATGCACCACGTGGACTCCCAGTCCTTGAAGCTCTGGAACTGCTGGTGAACCCACAGCGCGTCGCGCTCCGACTCGAACCTGGCGTACAGCCCCCATGTGGCGCGTGCCTTGCAGCAGCAGGTGCCCTCAACGTCGGGCTCGGCGCCGGGGACGCACATCTGCGCGAGATAGGTGTGCGTAGGTGTTAGCGACTCTGTACCCAGCGGCCTACAATGCCACCTTCCTTGTGCCTCTGGGACCCTTCTAGATGAACAAAAAGACTTCTGGAGATACCGTCTTGACTTCGCGACATCCTTCGTCCCACAAAAGCCCCCGCCGAGGAGCGCCACTGCGCCTCCACCTTCTCGGCAGCCCAGGCAGGACCCTGTCGGTGCCCAGGCAGGTACTGTGAACCCAGCGGCAGGAAGCATCGTACCGGGCGGGCATGCTTGAGATGATTACGCTGGTAAGGCCACACCAGGTCGAGCACGGTCTCGTTGGCGGCCGCGGGCGCGACCGCCTGGCGGTCCTGGAAGAGGTCCCACGCGCTCCGGCCGTTATTCACCGGAAAGTACTCGCCCTGTGCTCGCGACGCCCCGCACCCAGCGGGCGAGTCAGCGACCGCCAGTACCCAGCGCCCCCAAGCCAGGCGCGCGCGCCCCCGCAAGAAGCGGCATGCGGCGGTGCCTTACGCTGTGCGAGTACTCGTACCTGAACGCGGGCGCGCAGCTCGTCCAGGGTGGCGATGGCGGCCTCGTCCGAGACGCACGCCTGGAAGTGCGCCCACGTCGAGAAGTACAGCTTGTCCACTACCCACGCGCCCGAGTTCCACACCGGCTCCCTGGACAGCTCGTCGGCCGTCTCTGGATTGAAGAGGCAGTCGCTGGCAGGCACGAGTGCGCACAGCGACAGCAGCACCGCGGCGGCCCAGAGGCGAGCCATGCCGCCGGCGAGTCCTGCACGTCGCCAGGGACGACGGCCGCACGCAGCTTCTGTTAGTTGCAAAAAAGTTGAAAAGTGTTCCAGGACGAGCCATGTTTGCGACAGGTTACCGCGAGCGCGCGGGGGGGGGAAGGGGGGGGGGGGGGGGGGGGGGGGGCGCTGTGGTCACAGGTCGAGCGGAACTGACCTGGGGCTTCGATGCGAGTCAACCGGCCGAATAGAGGCGAGGCAGGCCGCCAGCAAGTCGTGTGAGGAGTGGCTGTGCACCAACTCCGCTGGTGGTGTAAGGATTAGGGTGACAGCAGCAGACCGCTCGCTTCCGCGCACGCAGCACTCTACTGCTTGACTTTTGGTCAGCAGCAGTCGTAGCTCTAGTTAGCGATGGCGGTCAGACAGTCATCAATACGGGTACATTAGGGTATATATAGGTTAAATATCATCTGGCAGAACCTAGCTAAAGTATGTTCGTACTCGTATTCATACTACCTCGTGCGAGTATCGGGGTACCGGTACAGGTAGTACAGGTACTGTACCCTGCATCGTCTATCGCCGACAGCGCTATAGCACGCACTTATATCATTATCCGTCAACTCGTTGTTAAGTACTTAACTGAGTTTAGTCAGACGACGGACCGAGTTGTACTTACCTGCTTACTTCACTCGCCTAATGTCCGAACGATATAACGTGAACTATCACGTTCGTTCGCCACATCCGCGAAAGGTGCCTTTGTGGTTAGACGAGTACCCCGTTAAGTCGTTCGCTTCGTATGCGGTTGGCTCAGTGTTCGATTCCCGGCGGCGGTGATGGTTATAAACCTCACTGCTATCTCCGCCCCGGGTTTCGGATATCTGTGTCCATGCCGGGTGCGGGGTTAGCGGTGCGGGGGCTTGGCAGGTAAGTGCCGTTGTACTTACCTGCTTACTTCACTCGCCTAATGTCCGAACGATATAACGTGAACTATCACGTTCGTTCGCCACATCCGCGAAAAACGGACCGAGTTGTGCGGTCAAACGACTACCACCTGGAAAATATAGCACAGTAGCCAGTCTTCGGCTCTGTCTAGAATCTTCCAGGATGGGACAGTGAGCAGCGGACTCGCGACCGCACCAGCTCCCAACATGTTTCCCTGCCTGCCTGCAGCTACTGCTTAGCCAACTGTCTAGACCATAGCGCTCATCCCTTTTGCTGTTGCGCTTCACGCCCCAGCAATCGCGCCGTCGCGCGGCACCTGTGCCGCGAGGGGAAGCGATCCTTGTCGATATTATCCGCCTGCGCTAGCACGACGCCCTGCGTACGGCATTGCCAGGGCTCAGTATGCCTGACAACTCCGGTGACGCCCCTAGTGGCCTAGCCGAAGACCGCATCGCCGCGCTGGAGGCCGGTTTCGCGGGGCTTACGGAGCTTCTGGAAGCCCTACGAAGTGACCTTCAGCGGCCTATAGCTAGTGGTTCTACTCCTACCGAGCCCCGCGCGCCCGCTAGTAGCGTTGCCGCGGCGAGCTCCCAGCACGACGCACCGGCTCGCGCAAAGGTTTCCGTGCCCCAGCCCCACCGCGGTGGTCCTAGTGCCGCTGCCCCTTCCTTAGTCTGGGAGGAGTGGGCTCATTTAATTGGCCCCGGCTTTTCCGTCCAGCCCAGCCCCGGCCTCTCTCCGATTCCCCAGCTGTACGACATCTCATCTGACGAGACGCACCGCCAGCTCATCGCGCGTCGCCACTTTGGATCAATACCGCTCTCTGTACTGCTTGGCTTCTACGATGCGGTGGCCCACGCGGCTCTCTTCGAGGCGCTCGCGTCGATTAAGAGAGCGGCAAGCGCAGCGCAGCCCCTTGGTGAGGAGGACCTTCGCCTCCTTGAAGCGGGCGTGGCGGCCTACGACGCCTCGAATAAACACCGGCGCGGCTTCCTGGCGATTATCCGCCTCAACGCGTCGAACGATGCGGATGCGCGGACCAAGACAGTCGCACAGGTGGTTCGCCGCAGCCTCCTCAAGCCCGGTTTCGCGGACTATGGTTCGGAAGCAGTGGCGCAGCTCAGCGACGAGCTTTTGCGCCGCGAGGCCGAGTACAGCGTCACGGCGGCGGCAAAGGCAGCCGTAAAACAGCGCTTCGGCGTGGGACCAGACCCCAACGGGGAGGAGGACAACGACGACGTGCCACCATTCAGAGCGCGACGGCGCCGGCCCTCCGGACGCCGCCCACGCCCAGACTTCCGCCCCACAGCCGACGACGCCGACAAGGGCAAGGGCAAGGGCAAGGCCTGACGGTGCGGCCCGCGTTCCGCTTCGTTACCACGCCCCTCCACGTTTCTGCGCCATCGCGTGCGGCAGAACTGGCGGGAGTGGCGGCGAATCGGAGCGAGCGGGCGCGTGCTCCGGTGGCTTCGCGAGGGAGTGCCGCTACCTTTCTCTGGCGCGGCGCCCACGCCTTTCCACCGGGGCGTCTCTCTACAGGACGCTACGCCTCAGCAGCTCGAGTGGTGGGAGCGGGAGAGCCAGCGACTAGCAACAGTCGGCGCGCTAGAACCTGGCGTGCGCGAGCACTACATACGTGTCGCGAGTCTTCCTAGTACCAAAGCCGGGCTGCAACCAGTGGCGCCTTGTAATAGACATGCGCCATCTGAACTCTTACTGCGCGGTCTATTCCATGCGATTCGAAACTCGGTACCTGCGTCGCCTGCGGTACCTGGCGAAACGCGGCGACTCGGCGTTTTCCTTCGACTTGCGGGACGGCTACTACGCCCTGGGCTTGCGGGAGGACGTCCGCGACTTCTTTACAATCAACGTACGGGGCACCCTGTGGCGCTTCGCGGCCCTCCCCATGGGTTGGTCGCTAAGCCCTTACTACTTCTGCACTCTGATGGCGGTCATGGTGCGCTACCTGCGTCAACCAGACATCGCGACCTACAGCAGCTACGGCCGGCCCTTCCGTCGACGCTTGCGTCGCCGCAAGGCGCGCGGCGTTTGCCTCCTACCGTTCATCGACGACTTCCTGTTTCTGGCATCTTCGCGCCAGCCGGCTCTACGCCTACGGGCCGAGGTCGAGCGAGTCTGGGGGCGCCTGGCCTGGCCAAGCACCCCACCAAGGCGCACCCCGAGCCCACCCAGCAGCTGCAGCACTTAGGCATGGACTTGGACCTGGTCACTATGCAGTTCCGCGCCCCAGCGGCGAAACTGCGTCGGCTCTCCAACCTGGCCCGCGACCTCCTGTGCATCGCTGCGCGCCGCCGCCGCCACGCGCCGGCCAAACTGCTTGCGTCTCTCGCCGGGCAAGGCCAGTTCCTCTACCTCGCGATGCCTCCGGCGCGTTTCTACCTCCGCGAGGCGCACACCGTCCTGGGCCGATGCTCCTCTCCGAGTGGCAAGGTCGTTCTGACGCGTCAGCTGATTCGAGATTTGGAGTGGTGGCGCGATGTTCCCACGCGCCACAACGGCGCACCGATTCTGCGCCCGGTGGAGACAGCCTATCTGCACACGGACTCCAGCCAGTACGGCTGGGGTGCGGTACTGTGCGAAACTACGGAGGCACGCGGCATTGGTACGAGGAGGATCGTCGACGTCATATAACGTACAAGGAGCTCAAAGCGGTACGTCTCGCCATACAGTCATTTTTGCCACGGCTGATGGGGCGCCGCGTGCTTTTGTACGAGGACAACCAGGCGGTGGTGCATATCCTGTCCAATTTGACTACTCGGTCACCGGTACTTATGGCGGAACTTCGCAAGCTATGGTATTTGCTGGATGTACACGATATTCGTTTACGAGTACGGTACATTCGGTCTGCGGCGAACGCATGGGCGGACAAGCTTTCGCGCGAGAAGGATTTTTCCGATTGGATGATCAATCCTCGTATATTCCGGTACGTCGATCGCATCTGGGGACCTCATACGGTCGACCGATTCGCAACTATGGAGAACGCTTTGGTACCTCGGTACAACTCCCGGTGGACGGTCCCAGGTACCGAGGCGGTGGACTCCTTGGCCCAGTCGGACGCCACGTGGCGCACCGAAGTGAACTGGTGCAATCCCCCCTGGCAGCTGCTGGACGATCTGGTGCTAAAGCTGCAGCAATCGGGCGCCGCGGCGACCGTGGTCGCCCCGGCCTGGCACGGCCGCCCTTGGCTCCAACAGCTACACGAGTTGGCTACCGAGGTACTGCACTACCCTCCTTCCCGCGATCTGTTCTTTCCCGGGCTGCTCGGGCGCCGCGCGGGCGTCGAGCCGCCGCCCTGGAGCGTGATGCTCTTCCGCCTTCCCTTCCGTCCTTCTTCTACCGGTCGCGACGCGCCGGTTACGGGGCGTTAAGTATTGCTGCTGCTACCTTGGACGTTTCCGCGGACGCTTTTCAGATCTCCCGTACAGATGCTCACAGCAGACAACACCCGACTGTGCGGTACGGGTTGAATCGAACGTACCGTCTGCACCATTGGCAGCGATTATGCGACCTGGGCTACTGCGGCTACTCGGCGACGACGAGGTTGGGCGCCGTGCAGCGAATTTCTTGATGTCTTCGCGCGCGGAACGTACCGTGCAGTCTTACGGGTCTGAATTCAACCTATTCTGCGAGTTCTGCGCGCAAAATGGGAGACTGCCGGACACGGCGGATCCGCCGCTCATCGTTCGGTACATCTCTTGGGTTGCGGCACGTGGTCGCAACAAGGCTGGTGCCTTTGGACCCTACCTTTCAATGATCAACGCCTTTTTCACCGATAACTTCAAGGAGCCGCCGGCGCTTGGGCCTTTCGTCAACCAGGCGATGCGCGGTTGGGAGCTGGCTCAGCAGGTGCTGGACGCCCCGGACTACCGGGTGCCTTTGCCTGCGAACGTCGCCCTCGCCTGTGTTCGGCGTACGCAGCGGCTGGTTTCTCACAGGTCCATCGCGTGCGACCTGCCCACATTCCGTGCCCTGCTCGTTACCGCGGTCAATTTCCTTTTTTGTCACCGCGCGGGTACTAGTACGGGGTGCGGCGTGCGCGATTTGGCGGTTGATTCCCGCAGCATTACGCTGTACCGTCGAGTACTTAAGGGCAAGCCTTCCGGGGCGCCTCGTCCGGTGCTGCAAATTTCCCGCGAGGCGCACCCCGAAATCGCGGAGCTTTTGGAGTTCTTCGTCACCTGCCGCGATCACGTGCTGCCCGGTGCTACTCGGTTTTGGCAGCTCCTTGATGATGATCCCGGCACGTGGACCGCGGCTACTGTCTCTGAATGGGTTACTGCCGCTGCCTTGGCAGTTGACGCTACTACCCCGCCTGCTGGTTTCTGCTGGTCGTCGCACAGCCTTCGCAGTGGCGGGGCGTCCGCGGCCTCGGCCACGGGCGTCCCTATGCCTACGATTCGCTGGCTTGGCGGCTGGAAAGTGGGCAGCGGCGTGGTCCTCAATTACTTCGTGCCAGGCATCCTGGACTCCGCTGGGGCCCGCTACTTCTTCGGCTCCCTCGCACCGCAGCGTTCCGCTGCTAATCTTTCACAGTGACTGGTTTTCACCGGTAACTGTGGCCTTCCGGTTTTTCCTGGCAACGTGACTCGCACTCTGTCTAATCGTTGTTAAGTACTTAACTGAGTTTAGTCAGACGACGGACCGAGTTGTGCGGTCAAACGACTACCATCTGGAAAATATCGCACAGTAGCCAGTCTTCGGCTCTGTCTAGAATCTTCCAGGATGGGACAGTGAGCAGCGGACTCGCGACCGCACCAGCTCCCGACATGTTTCCCTGCCTGCCTGCAGCTACTACTTAGCCAGCTGTCTAGACCATAGCACTCATCCCTTTTGCTGTTGCGCTTCACGCACCCACCCGTCCCAACCATCTTGTTTGGTGTGGCGAGGGGCTTGTAAGACAAGACACTCGCTTCTGGCAACGTGACTCGCACTCTGTCTAAGCAGAAGTTATCATTATTCATCAACGAAACGCGCGCGCGGGATGCGCCCACTGTAGGAAACGCGGCACCCGCGCCGATAAACCCGGGCCTTTATCCGACGGTACATCACCCGTAGATGACCCCAAGTTATGATTCGCAAATGTAACGAGCGCGCGGGGCGCGCAATACGCCCTCGAACGCGCGCAATACGCCCTCTGCAACCTCGTCCTCCAGTCACGCATCGTCATCACCGTAGTCGGTCGCCGGCGGGCGGCGAGCGTCATCCTGGACGTCTTCGTTCCGAGCTGCCGGCCACGTGTTCGGGTATGTACACGCGCGAGCCCACCAACAGCCGCCGCATCTTGGACGCTCTCCACCCATGTCATCGTGCCAAGTGGGGTCGCCGAATCAGCTTCGGGGTGAGGAGCAATACGCGAGACATCGGCGGCGATCATGGCGCTGGAGGTGGTCGCGAAGCGGCGAGCGGGCGAGTCATTGTTACTTATGAAAGCGTTGACTCGACTGCGCGGCGCCAGTAGTTGACGGCCAGTCTCGCGCCAAGGAGCACCACGCAGGTCGGTGAAAGGGCGGTAGATGTGCCAAGCAAGAAGCCGCGCTGGGCTTGGGGGATGTGGTAGGGGCGAGGCGCGGGCGGCGAGGGACGGGGCATGCTTGGGGCGATCGCCCGCCATGGCGTCACCAGGTGGCTTCTAGATTGGGGTAAATACGCTCCTACAATGGAAGCGGGGTCCAGTCCGCGGCGACCGTTTTTCTACATCAGTCGGGTAATCCGCAAGAATCCGTGCGATCTCTACATTTCATGGACGAATGATAACTTCTGCCTAACTCCTAGGGTATATATGCCTAGGCGTCTTATGCGTCAAACCCGTTGCCAAAATACCCGTACGGTACGGGTGCCCCGGCGGGGTTGTGGTTGCTTGGGCTGCACATTATGACACAATTACGCACCCGATTATTTCCCACTGCCCGCCGATTGGCCCGCCGGATTCATGCCATGCGTGAACGGTTCCTTGAACACAGCCTTGCATGTGGCAGAAGTGAATGTGAGATTATCGAACATATAAATGTTGGTGGAGCTCCCGCGGTGGGGGTATCACCGTCATGCTTTGCGGTTGGTGGTTCTGGAGTTTAGGGATATCATTTGTAATCATGATATTGCGTAAACACCCGAGGACATAACTGCTTGTATTTTGGGCGGGGTCTCTCCCTGTTTCCTTCACGGCACCATGGATTTTACTGGGATTAAAGAAATCCAGTTTCGGCGTCTGGCCCTCCCTCACATTGCCTTCAATGTTGCACGTGCATCGCACTCCCGAAATGCTTTGCTCCGCGGGATGGGGCTTGCCTCAACTCGCATCACTCGAATGGGCCGACGACCAAACGGGTAGGGCAGACCTTTCGTGGTCAATGCTTGGTGTTCTGATGGCATATATATAAGTGTTTTAGATGGTGATCCAAATGTTGGAAATTCCGTCATTGGCCTTCAATTATTCTTGCTGAATGCTTCCGCAATTTGCTTGGTGACTATAACGGAGCGTCGCCTGCACGCACCCAAAGATTTCCGTAACTTGATCGCTGCCTAAACGGCCGTGGGTCGTAAAGACGTTGCAAGGGTTTCACCAGTGCCAGTCATGTCCCGGGGGCGAAAAGAAAACGCCGATACCGCGCAATCCCCGCACGCACGCCCCCCCCCCCCCCCCCCCCCCCAATCAATAACCCCGGCTTGGCCTTGGACGTGCAACCACATGTGATATCATATTTACATATACTAGCTGCAGAAGGCGAAGACACGTGATATGGGATCAGTTGTACTGCGCTAATAATGGGATCGATGTTTCAAGTTGAGTCTGGTTTTGCTGAAAAGGTCTCGCATGTTGTTACACGTACGGTCAAGAGCCGAAATTGGAAGAGAGGTTTATAGTGAAAGCGTGGTGGAGGGAAAACGGTGTCAGGGGGACGCCGTGTGCGACATAGCAAAACTGGAAGATGGCCGGCTCAGTTGTTGCGGCTGCTTTTCTGTCTACCCGCATTGCACACGAACGGCGGGCGCATCGACGGGTGAACTAGTAACCCGTACCACTTAGCAGCGCATGTGGCCGGAAAAGCGGTTAGGAAAGGAGGAAAACCAAGTTTAGATCATTTCAAGTTGAGTATGGTTTTGCCAGGGAAGAGCGAACAAAGGGAGCGACAGATTGACGAAGCTAGGGTAGCGTCAGGTCACGTATATAGGGGGCATCGGAAGGGCCAGTGTTGCGGAGTCTTCTTGAGCTTGGAAGTGGCGAGAGGGCGCGATGTGGCCGATCGAAGACGAACCCCGCGCCGGGTGAAGGGAGGACGTTGGGGTCGATGTAGTCCAAAACGACGTCGGAATTGACTGCCCACCCGCCATGGTGGCGGATGTGGGACAACAGGGCTTTGCTAGACTACTTCGCAACAGAGGCTGCACCTTTGCGAAGTTTGTGAACGGTCCAAAGTGCCGGTAGGGGCCCAGCCTCGACGAGACTAATGGCCGTAGAGGGCCAATCCGACATCGTAGCGGCAATCCACGAGTTTGTGCTCTCTCGGGGTGACCGCCTAGAAATCAGTCTCGGCCAAGGCAGCATGGACCATAGGGGTAGACTGGACGTCGTCGATGAAGTGGTGCAGGAGACGTGCGACACGGGGGTGCTCCGACAATCCGGGAAAGGGCGGTACGCGTAGGTCGTCGGGGCCGCGCCGGCCGGCGCGGCCCCTCTCGCGGTGCACATGCAAGGTATTATGTTGTAGGAATCGACGTGCACGTCCCGCACTCGGCAGGCAACGCCAATAAGCCCCGGGCGAAACTTGACAACTACCGCGGCCATGAGGGCCCGGAGGTCGTATTCGTACTCGGGGGGGGGGGGGGGGGGGGGGGGGGCGGGGGGGAGGGGGGGTAGCAAAAACAACCAACTCGGCACGCTCAACGTAAGAGTAAGCGACATCGGCATGCAACGGGACGTACGGACAAAGCGACGTACAGCCTCCAGGTAGCATTCCGTGAGTAACATGCCACGACGTGCGGCGGTGAGATGTAGGCTGTCCTTAACAATGGCGTCGATGTTGTGTACTTCAAAGAACGTGTTGATTGCCGATAGGTAGGGCTGCAACGAACTAGCCCCAATGCTCACCGATCCAAGCGACGTACCGAACGCTGGTGGTTGTAGTCGCCTCTATAGCGGGCTCATGTTCTCCGAGTCGTGGCAGAGCTCGGCGAGCTGAGCATGCGCAAGATGGCCGGAGTAGCTCTGTAGAGTCTGGGCGCTGAGAGGAGGGCGAGTGCGCGCTGCCCCGCTAACAGCTCGTCCGAGACGATGAACGCCTCATGTAGACGGGTCCGTAGCGAAGCCGCCAAAGGGGCGAGAGCTTCGGGCTCGTCAATGACGTAAGTGCGACGGTTGACCGACGTGGTAACACGGGGGCCGGGCCATTCCGGCAAATTATTCGGCTGCGGCCGTTAGGTTGCCGGCAGTTGAACGGTAAATGTTTGATGGCTTAGTTTGGGCACCAACACGGGTTTACCGGGCAGTGTTCAAGAAGGCGGGCCGCCCCGCGCGCCCCTCGCGCTCGTAGCGTATGCCCCACGCGTAACGTACACGCGCGAATGTTGGTCGTTGCGAACCAATTGTAATCCGTAGAGTAACAACCGACGGACGCGCGCGCAGTGATGAAATGGTACGGGAGACGACAGGTTGTTGAACCGTCATGTGCAGGTGTGCTGATGGTTGAGCCGCACTCCATCGGTTGTGGCTGTAAGAAACTACGCCACACCGACGAGGAAGGTAGGTCTAAATGATGTATGTAGGGTAGGGAGTTCGGTCCGGACAAGGTGCGCTCATCCCGTCGTGGATCGTTCTGCCAAGGCTTGCTATATCCGGCGGAAACATAAAGGTGGCCTCGCAAAGCGCCAGCAACTCTGACGGAAGGCGCCCACGCCATCACTCGTGCTCGCCTTCTCGGCCACGCCTACGACCGCCACCACGTCTTGTCCACGCGACCGCGCCCGCGACCAACGAGCATCGCCGCCACACGAGCAGTCGCGGCGGCCTTGGCGTTTCTTGCGATTGTCGTCTCGAACACCCAACGCTCCTAGTCGCGCATCAAATCGCCGAAAACCGCAGAGCCAAAATGCTCCGCTGCAGGCTGAAAGTGCTGAGCCCGTGGTTAATGTGCACACGCTTGATCTCGTTGAGCCTCCGCAGGAAGGCTAGACGAAAACGAAACGCCTTGTCGATGGCCTTGGCGTGTTTGCGAGCGCGCAAGGTAAGGAAATAACTCTTTATTTGCAATTGGGACGAAGGATAGCAGCTCATCGAGAGCCACGAAGAGAGCGGCTGTGTGAGCCCCAAAATAACACGTCATCCAAATGTACTCCTTGTCCTGGACGGGCAGATGCCGGGCATCTTGCTAGAGGTAGGCTTTCGTAGGTTGGTACGCAAAGGGAAAATTCCAAGCACTCTGCTGGCCGATCGAACATCCTCGTAACCATGCTCTTCTCTCTGCAGTAGCTATGGCACCGCGAGGTAGTCGTCCTCGTCCCTCGCGGATATTGCTCCGACACGGCCGCTCTTGGTTGGCGGCTCTAGCAATTCGGGGCGCGCTGCGGCTCCCCCGCTCTCTGTCGGTTGTCCCGCGGCGCGTTGCCCGGACGATCCATAGCCATGTGCTCCGCATCATCCATCGACACACGTCCACGAACCGGCAGTTGGGCCAACGACGACGATGTGAGCTCGAGCAGCGATGTAGATTGAGCATGCACATATCTGCTTGAAGCGATGTTCGAGCGTCATCGGCTCGGCGACGGGGTCTTGTCAATTTGGCATGGTGACGCACGGACGTAAACGAATGAGGATGACACCCACGGATGATGAGCCGGGTGTGGTCTTGAAACAACATGTGACCTTGCCCGCAATAGGTTACGGGAAATTTAATCGATGTATAACACATCAAATCTGGAAGATGGCAGCCTCAATTATTGCGGCTGCTTTATTGTATACTTGTTATATATACGAACGGGCGCAGCGACGGGTTGACCAGTAACCCGTACCACTTAGCAGCACATGATGTAGCTGGACAATAAGCGGTTAGGAAATAAGGAGGAAATAACCACGCAAACTAGTTTAGATTATTACGGGTGCCGACAAAGCCTTTTACATGCTGCGCGAGGTCGTATCCCCGCACGACAAATCCCCGCACGCTCATATCAGCAGCAACAACAATGCGCATGCGTGCAAATCGCATGCAATAATCGCAGTGACGGCGAGTATTCGGTCCCCTCGTCGGTACGCGCCTCCAGCATCAACATCTCATTAGCGCTATATCCATGCCACGACCACGGCACATGGGAAATGCTCCCACGAACGACTACGCGAGTACGCGCATATCTAATGTTGTGTTTTGGAGAGTGTGTTGCGAGAATATCCCGACTATCAACACATGCCGCCCCGCAAAAAGTGCGAAATGTAGGAGGTTGTTGCCCATCCGCCTTGCCTTAAGGGGCAAAAGCCCATTTCTCCTTTTCCAAGATATTGAGATGAGGCCAAAACGTAAAGGTACAATACTCCGCATAGAGTATGTATTTCTACATTGCTGTGCATGCATTTGCCACTAAAAGGAGGCAAATAATCAAAAATTCTAAAGTATCACGGAAAGGATACCCTTGCAGGGAGATGATGTTGCAAAATGCACTAAACACGATGTAATAATGTGTGAATGACATGCATGCGGCTTGCTCGCACCACAACAAAGAGGGTTACTACTATGAGACTCGCCACACGACATCACGCGACCAAATGGCATGCCATTACCCACGCACGGTATGTGACCATATCCATTTGCATGCATCAATAGTTTGTCTGTACATATTTATTGCCGCGCAGCGACGACGTGTATGAAGTGTCTTGTCTTGAGGAAGCCATGCCGCACCATGGTAAGGAGTTACAAGACATGAGAGGATGCCCGGGACTTCACATATGCCCGGGACTTCACATATGTGTAACACGGTATAGCTGTCAATGTTGTATCAGTAGCGGGGACATGATGTTGCTTAGTGACACGAATTATCGTGTCAATAGCCAGAGACTTTGTGTACCATAGTCTTGGTATCAACATGTACAGCCTGACACACTATATAATACCGTGTTAAACATATGTTGCTTTAACCATGCCCAAGGATTCTGGGGTAACATCCCAAGTTATTTCCTTATATTATACACGATTACGCGTGTCAATGCGCTACAAATGTATACTCTCAGGTTCGTGTATTCTGCGACTGATAGCTAATGTGATAGCAAATATATATGGCTCGCACCTCGTGGAACGGAACTCGCTCGTCTACCGTGATACTATCTATCGCCGCTTCAGATTCTCCGACAGTGGGGGATAGCGAGCTCCACGATGCACGCCGTAACCGGTTCTTGGACAGCCCTCCTCCCCAGGGAGGTCATCGAAATGGAGAGGTATGTAATTGCGGTCAACTCCTTCGACTGTGGGTCATTGCTTGCACATTGTAAGTTGGGCATGCCGCGTTTTGTCCTTGCTTGTTTCCAACCAGTGGCCAACCTATGTGGTATATTAAAAACACATGTAGCCGCTAGCTAGTGGCCCGTGCGGGTGGTGTATCCGTTGTGGGAGCTCAATAAAAGCGAGCAACCTTTTTGAATTTGAATAATCACTCGCTCCGCATGCCCAAATTGGGATTCTCGGCAGGCACCGGCGGTAGAAGTACCGAGTATGCTTCCCTGTCACGACACACTTGGTCATCGTGTCTCCGCGGCTAGGCGGCCGTGTAAGCCCTAGCTGCGCGGGTGGGAGTCTAGGTCTTGGGCGCCCCGCAAGGGGCGCTAATGGGGGTTGTACCGCGGTACTGTACGCGCGCGCCCTGCGCCTGCAGTTGCGGCTTCCACATAATGTCACATATGCTGCAGCTACCTCTAAGGATCCTTAACTCCTTTTTTTTATTTTATTCATCTCTATTTTAATATGGCAGGCCGGTCGCGCGTGCGTTATATCGGCGCCTCGCCTCCTCTGTGTCTGTGCACTGCCACTGAGGCGACTCGTCGATGGCTGGCGGAGCGCAGAAATCCGCACGATACCGTCGTATAGCAGAAGAGGGTTCTGCTTAAATGTAGGCTTTCCTTCCCCAGTACTTTCCGTGCATTCTCTCGACGCTCTCCCTGCTGTAACCAAAAAGATAAAAATACCGTCGTATAGCAGACTGCGCCCGTAGCCGCTCTTGCTGAGCCCCCCAAAAAAGCTTGCTGAGCCAGTCAGCGAGGCATCCAGGTGTGTCCTGCGGACCCTGCGGTCGAGGCAACACTTCGGAATAGCCACCCCGCGAGGCGGTATCTTGGAGTCTGCGAGAGTTACCCGCGCAGCTGGCTGTCAGCAAGCCGGCAGGGTCAGATCCCACTGCCTCGCCAGTGCTTCCTCAGTGCGCCCTGCTGACCTGAGTCATCCCGAGACGGCGCGAACTAGGAACTCCGTCCGATCGAACGACCGTGCGACCGGCGCCCGCCAGGACGAGGCAGGATGGCCCGCCGAGTGTGCACGCTGCTGTGCCTATCGGTCGGGCTCACCGCGCTGTGGTATCTCTGGTCCTGGGGCAGCGCCATCACCGGCGGAGATGGCGGCCGAGATCCTGCGGGTGCGGAGGGACGGGGTCGCCCCCCCCCGGGGGGGGGGGGGGGGGGGGCGCCCGACCGCCCGTTGCCACCCACCACCGCATCCTTTCCTCCCGTGTCGATATGTCGATGCCTTCTGCGCCAGCCAGTGTCTCTCGCTCACCTCAGGCCTCAGCAGCTACCGCTACAACGTCCCCCGAGCCTCGCCGACTTTCGCCATGCCCGGCTGCCCACCTGTGTGGCCCACTTGCCTGCGTCGGGACCCCTTGCCACTTGGACCGCTACTTCAACGGCGCCTATATGTGGGTTTCCTGCTGCCTTGTGCCTCGCAGAGATCCCCCACCGGCCCCGGGCTGTGCTCGAGCCCAAGATAGTGGCAGCGGACAAGCTGCTGACAACCGCAGGAGGTGCGAGCTCGCAGCCACAAGTCGTCCCCTGCCACAGCCAGTTTGATGAGAGTCGCCAACGTGCCATTTACCCGCACCCGCAGTGCCCTCACTCCCCGGCTGGAACCCCCCCCCCCCCCCCCCTCCCCCCCCCCGCCCCCCCGCCCCCGCCCCCGCACCTCCACTTACCGATCCTTCACAGGCAACTATTTCGACATGCCCATCCGCATGGACGGCGCGCTGCGCAAGATGCCCAGCGGCCGCACCGACAGCATCATGCCGCCCATCTTCGGCGCCAGCCACGCCAGCAACCTGCTGGAGCTTCCGGATGGGACGCTGCTGCTGGTGTGGTTCAGCGGCGGGGATGAGGGCGGCGACGGCGTGGGCATCGTCTCCTCGCTTCTGCCTCCAGGTGGGGCGCCTCGCCGCGCCTGCACATCCACCGCCATGGCGCAGAGCGGCAGCTGAGAGGGGCCTCCGCTGCACCCGCATTGCAGGCTCCGCACACTGGACGAAGCCCATCCTTGCAAGCTCGCAGCGCATGCGCAGCGCGCAGAATCCGGTCACCTTCTACGAGCCCAGCGAGAACGTCGTGCGGCTGCTGCACACGTCGCAGGTGCGCAGTGCCGGCCAAGCTGCGTGCCTGAGGTGGTGGAGCCCTGTGCCGCGCGAGCGCCTGACCTGGAATTGCTGCCTGCCGGCGTGCAGGAGGCATACATGGGGCAGGGCACAGCGGAGGTGCGCCTCGTGGAGTCGTTTGATGGAGGGAAGTCGTGGAAGACGCCCAAGGTAGGGGCGCCCATGGGGAGGGGGTGTAGGGGCTGGTGGCGTACAGCGTGCCGCGGACATCTGACCCGCGATGACAGCACCCGACTTGAGCGCCTCCCCCCCTCCCCCTCCTTCCCAGACGTTGTTCACGGAGGAGGGCGCATTTGTGAAGAACCAGCTACTGAGGTCCCGGGACGGCAAGGAGTGGTGCGTGCCAGCCCTCCCCGAACCTCAGGGCCACCCATGCATCAAACCCCTCCTGGCACGGGGTCGTAGCGGGAGCACGGGTGCCGCCCGGGACCCCTCTGAAGCGCCGCATAGGGGCCGCTTACCCTGGAAGCAGTGACCAGCAAAGACGTAATACAGCCGGCCGAATTCTCCAAGCCACAGAGCACCGACATCATGGGGAGCCCCCCCCGCGCGCCACGCCTGCGTTTGATAATCCCACCGTGGATGGTACAGCTGCCGATGCGCTACTGAGAGCTCGCCCGCGGGTTTAATCCAGCCACCGAAGTGCCGGCAAAGGTTCTGGCGTAACGTCATCGACCCGTCCGATGTGTAATGGCTGGGCATGACGGCATGTCTTCGTCCTCTTTTAAGCATAAACACCTCTGACGCCCCGCCCCCCGCATCGGGGCGGCTGCGCAGGCTGCTGCCGATGTACTACACGCCGACCGGCTTCCTGGGCCACGACACGCAGTACTCCACCGTGAAGCGCAGCGGCGACGGGGGCAGGACGTGGACGGAGTACGTGATGGACGGCAGCCTGGGCCGCTGCGTGCAGCCGACGGTGGTGCGGCTGCGCTCGGGCACGCTGCGGGCGTGGTTCAGGTAGGGCTGGGCGGCCCGCTCTCAACCGGGGGGATTGGGTGCTTTCGCACTTGTTGTTTGGCAGCCTCATAAGTTCGCGCGTGTAGCTTCGCTGAGCTCGAGCTGCGCCGCTGCGGCGCAGGAGCCGCGACGCGGACTACATCTACACCTCTGACTCCAAGGACGACGGCCGCACCTGGAGCCGCCCGGTTGCCACCAGGCTGCCCAACAACAACTCCGGCATCCAGGTCGGGACGTGCTCCGCCTGGCCACGCGCACTGGTACAAGGGCCAGGGGCGGAGGCATCATGCTGACCCTCGGCTGTGCTGCTGCTGCTGCGCAGGCTGCCATGCTGAAGAGCGGAGCCGTCGTGATGGTGTTCAACAACTACCAGGTGCGCGGTGCGCCGCTTGCCGGACAGCGCGGGGGCGCTGCGGCTGGCTGCCTGAAACATCCGCCGGTGGACGCCGGTGACAGGGCGCGGACGCCCGCTACCCCTTGACCATCGCCCTGAGCCCGGACGAGGGCGCCACCTGGCCACACCTGCGCGACCTGGAGCCTGCGTACGCCCGCCCCAACGTGCCTGCCCGCCATCGAGCGTAGAGTGTCATCGCTCAGAATGCTGACCGGAGAGCACTGCGCTGCCCTGACGGCAGTGGCGACGGCGAGGAGGCCGACTACGAGGAGCAGATGGGCGAGTACAGCTACCCCTCCGTCATCCAGACCGCGGACGGCGCCCTCCATGTCAGCTACACCTTCCGGCGCGAATCCATCAGGTACGTACCGGCGGTGTCTCGAGCCGCGGAGCGCCCGGCGTCCCGGAACGCTGCTCACTGGTGCACCTTTGGGGGCGAGCGCAGGTACGCCCGGATCTCGGAGGATTGGATCCGCCAAGGCGCTACCATCGGGGTGTTCAAGAGCTAGGCTGGCCACACCTGGAGGGCTGCAGACTACAGGCACGCGCTTCTCCACTGGCATTCGGACCTGCCCCCCCACCCATCATGCACATGATGCCCTCACGAAAACGGCCGAGCCGCCACCCCGACGTCTCCGCAGCAAGCAGCGGCAGGGTTCCATGCCGCAGCCCGCCTAGTTTGAGTAACAGCAATGTGCGCTGCATGGCGCCAGTGGCTATCGCAGCAAGCTCGTGCAACTGCTGTTAAGCTTACATAACAGCCCCTCCCGACCCTTCACCGGTTAAGTATTGGAGCGGGTCTGGGTTTGAAAAGCACAGCGAGCCTTCACGTGGCTGGGTGGCTGACCCTCTATCTACAGTGCCGTGTGAGGCAGGTTTTGGGAAGGGGGGAGGGGGGTAGTTGCGCTACTGGGACAGGTTGCCGGGCGCGACATGCTCTAGCGCTGGATCGTCCGGGGTATGTGCCGGGGAGGGCCCATGCTTTGACATGAGAGGCAGCTGCGGGGCCTATCGCTCCCGGGTATAGATGGGGCAGTCGATCTTGTGGGGACTGCGGAGGTCCTGGTCAATCTTGTCCCTGGCGAGCATGGAGTCAGCCACCAGCACTGCCAGGCGCTCCGCTCGCGGCTGAGGGGCAAAGCCGGCCGTCGCGTCCCTGCCCAGCCTCTCCGCCAGCTGCTCGTACTTCCGGATGCCGCTGTCCAGGTCGCGCCTGCCGCCCAGCACCAGCACCGCCTCGCGGTATCAGCTCCCTCACGCGCTGCGCAGATTCAGTTCCTCGCGGACCGCGGGGTCGAGGCAGGTGCAGTCGTCCGGCGTGGGGCACGACGGCTTGTGTGGTGCGGCGAGGCTGTGCGCGATCCTATCCCTTGCCAGCATCGACTCCGCGGCCAGCAGGCGAAGCCCCGGCGGCAGCTCCCCAGAGCCGACCTCAGCAATGACGCGCTCATACTTTCCAAGCCCGCTGTCCAGCTGCTGCCTGGACACGTCCCGTTGTCCCCAACAGCGGTATCTCAATCCCGCCCCCAGAAGCATATCCGGAGGAGGAAGTAGAGAGAGGGGGGGGGGGGGGGGGGGGGGGGGGGGATGTAACCTGGCAAAGGCTTGGTAGCGCCTAACGTACTCGTGCTTGGGACCGCGCTCGGACGGATCGTGCTCCAGATAAGCCTGCTCTGCGGAGGGCTGGATCAAAGGCACCTGCAGCGCAGGTAAGCAGCGGCGGTTCAACGGGGTGGCCTGTGAACAGTGCCTGAATGAGTGGGAGCGGCGGCGCCATTCGTCGGAAGGGGGGATGTCGGGCGCGGGTTGTGGGGGGGGGGGGGGGGGGGGGTGTCACCCCGTCCAGGGCGTGTTCTAGCTCTCGGTAGACTCCCGCCAGCATATCCTGGGCCTGTCCCGACGATGAGGAGCTCCCGCCTGCAAACCGCAGGTGCTCGGCGGCTCCTCTCCCCGGCACCGTCACCCAGCCGCTCGACAGCGAACCGCCATGCGAGGCGGCGCGAAGGAGCCCGCGCACGCCCCCGGACGACAGCACGGCCCACATTGGGAAGCTCGCTGGCTCGTACCGGTGAAGGAGGAAACACCCTTTCGGCGAGTGTCGATGTATGCGGGCGGCACAAAGATGTCGCTGCAGGCAAGGACGGTGCAACAGAAGCGGTGGGGTGGCGTGCGTTGTCACTGGGTGTCCTTGCTCTGCTCTGACGGGGGAGAAAACGTGGCTTCAAGGCGCTTGACGATACGACAGCCATCCGTCTGCTGACGACGTGTGTTGGCAGGACGAGAGCGCGCGGAGAGCACGTGGAGCGTCAGCACTGCTTTTCACCTGTATGGATCCAACCCAGGGACTTTTTATCTTTTTGCATAGGGACTGGCGGATGGTCGCTAGCTGGTGGCTACGCTACTTGGAAGGATTACCTGTACTACGCTTACTTGGAAGGATGCACCTGTAGCGGTAGGGATTACCTGTACCCCTGTACGACGACGTTGCGAAGAGGGGTTGTTAAGGCGCGCGCACTCGCGCGCAAAGGCTTTGAATTGTACTTCGGTACGCCGCTGTTATCGCGCTCGCCTTCAGTTAGGGTCCAGCGCTGTGACCTAACTCAGTCCGGCCCACCGTATCTTTACCGTGAAGTGCTGCTGCTGAATATTGTTTTGAGTTCAAGACGCTCACTCCCACCACCGCCGCCCTTGCACGGCAACACTTGGTCACACAACACCCGGCATACACTGACACTGACCCGATATACACGGGTCCGTCGCGACACTTGTAAGGATGGACGGTTCGGACTCGCGGCGCCTTGCACCTAAGAGCGAGAGGGGGAGAGGGGGGGGGGAAGGGGGGCACGCGTTCTCCGGTGCCAGCCGCCGCCCCCGGCCCACCACTTCAAGCTATATGGACCGACTGTGTCTCTTATGCTCCTCGCGACTCACCCCGTTGAGACTGTGTTGAATCGCCCTTTCCGTTGGGGCTTAGGAAGTCCACGCACGTGCGGCGTGT
This sequence comes from Tetraselmis striata, assembly GCA_006384855.1. Taxonomy (NCBI): domain Eukaryota; kingdom Viridiplantae; phylum Chlorophyta; class Chlorodendrophyceae; order Chlorodendrales; family Chlorodendraceae; genus Tetraselmis; species Tetraselmis striata. The sequence continues at coordinate 40,197 of VCJN01001589.1, forward strand.
CGATCGTTGTTCTGCGCGGGGGATGTCGAGGCGGATGACATATGTCTTCGGGGTGAACCCAATCGTGCCGCTACACCTTGTCCCCTTCCCCATAGAAGCCCCTTCCTAGAGGATCCCCTCGCCAAATAAAGGTCATGATAATATTCCAAAATGAATCGCAACGCCGCCATGTTTCGTCCTGCAAACCGGAATGACAGAAGCGAGGACGACATGCAGATGGAGACGGACCTTCGATATCCCGCCGTCGAGGCGGTCGCCCTCACCACTCGGGACTAGGCGGTCATACTATGACCGGCGGTGCGAACTGCGAAGCACACCGGATACGTAAAGGGGGTTTTCCAAAGTAATGGCTCCAAGTTGCACGAGGCGCGAGGAGATATAGTTCGTGGGCGTTCTATTCGACTCAATAAGTCAACGCACATAGAGCCTTATTGTGTCTAGTGGATTGGAGGGGTATGGGGCGGTGTCGACCCCAAGGATTGGATCCTTGATGTATGAGCACAACCAAGGGTTATTGGAAATGCAGTTGCGGAAGTACACGGGCGATACGCCGTCCCATGAGTAGTTCGAGCTCTTTGCGACAGTCTCCGCCATTTAGAGACTCAGATAACAAACAAAGGTGGCGTGCAATGGTGGTGCAAAGACGAGGGGTTGCGGTGTATTGAGAAAACAAGTATGATTCAATCGTTACAATGTTGCCATCACCCGCTGCTATATATACTACCAATGGCTCGCGCGCGTCGGCACCGGTCGTCAGACCATGCCAACCTATAGCAGCACGCTTAATTCGGTAGTTTCTCAATTTGGATATCATTTTTGCGTACAAAGTCCTCAGAAATACCATTTAATGATGCTGCATTATCCACCAAAACATTAACATAAGCATCGGTAATTGGGCTGATTTCAACCTTTAATAGTGGCATGGGATCGTCCCATTTACTTAATGACGCCACAGTAACAAATTGTGATACGTTTCCAGCATTATCAACCGCTACATTAACGTTTTCTGAGTACATTAAGGTTATCAACATTTTCATCAGACTCCACGTTAAAATCCCTAGTGTCCACAATAAGGCTCCGCATCGTCAAGTATCAATAAAGGATCAAAACTTGGTGCATCAGACAGATCGCGAATCGCACCACGAATCAATATCTAGGCCAAGAATATACTTGCGCATTGGCGTTTAGGTGGTGGGATTCGCTGGTGCACCGATATTTACGAACTCGACAAAATCAAATAAAGATCGGATCAACCGGATCAAGAATCAATTCTTGATCTTTAGTTTCCGAATATAATCAATTATTGATATTTAAGTCCCAAGGACCGATGCGGAGCGTTAGTCGGCATACACCTCCTTCCCATCATCAGGTGAGCAGGATTCATCCATAATATCATCCGGGATATTAGATTCATTGTCCACCTACCATATACGAATGGGCCACGGCTCAGAGCGAACATCTGTATGGATAGTAGCATTATCCGGCGATAAACGGGTAAACATGGCCGTTTAAGCCGGGGACCTTTGGACCAATTTCAAATGCCTTGTTATAGCAGCATATATTTACATCCGTCCCAATCTGCTGGTATAAAAAGCATCCAGAGTATCATCATAGTTACGACACTGTTCAAAGTGCTCAGCAACTTGTTCCGCTTAATCCCATGGTGATATATACACATCTCGTTCACAAGACAAATCCTTATCTAAAACTGATTCATTGATTAAACAAAATGGCAGATCGTTGTGGGTATAGTCAATATCTCATTATCCCTCTCTACACATCCCTCGAAATGGAAAAATGAATTATCTTAGAGGGGGTTTAATTAAGATACGATCGACTAGTCTCCATGTAACACCATAATGGGCCTGAGTCGACTTTACGCTTCTACAACGATTAGTCGTGATTATTACTCGACGACGACTTGATAACTTTTGAGTATCGTCAGTATCGAGTACACGTTTCGTTCGTATCTATAACATATATATGCTTTATTGCTTGTAAACGTATCAGTAGCTAGGTGCATCGAAAGGGGCATGAGCAGAATATTGCGGTACATCATCAGACTCGAACAGAGGTAACTAAGTACATCATCCACATATGATACATGACAAACGTGCTCAGCATTTACGTCCCGAGCTACTGATCTGTCATTACTTGTAGATGGTTGCAGGGCACCCCTATTTCTCCGGACAATCCTTAAACTGAAGACCCTCCTTACCGCATTTAGAACACGTGCGGTTATTGAGGTGCTCACTGACCTTAGCTTATTTGCCGATTTTCTTGGCCATATTGTCGTACTTTTGCTCGCGTTTAAGCGCCTCGCCAACCAGTGGTTTGCCGTCCTTATCAGTCGGCTTGCCCCTCTTAGGTCGAGTCTTCGCGATCGACTGCTCCTCGGCGCGACGCTTCTTGCCGCCCTTAATAGGCTTACGCTTCTTGCGACTCTCTTCGCCAAAGCAGTCATCGTCCGCTCCAGTGCTCGAGTGGTCGTTGTCGGGATTACGGCTGCTTCTTGGCTTGGCCTTTTCGCCGAGAGACCGATTACCGATGATTTGACCATTATATTGGTAAACCAATGCACATCGATAGATATGTTGACAGACGTGCGCTGCCTTCGGTTAGAAAACGATGGGCCGACTTCCTTAACTTGGAGTTACGGAATCCTTTGGTGAATGCTATGCATCATCAGACAGTACTTGACGAGATATCGTCGAATTCCTATGACTATTCAGCAAAAGTCGCGGGCGCTCCATCATCATGGCATGCGATGATCTGCAGCAAAGAACGAAACTTGATGCACGCCTCTCCTTGAAGTTCAGGTACCAGTACTTGAGCCGATTTACGAACGGGTGTAACAAACGCGGTCGCAGTAGCATGTCGTTTTGTATCAGACTTATTTTCGTACGACTGCCAACAACGCAAAATAAGTCGGCCTTTAAGCTACTGCGCGACATACATAATTAGTCACGCATGCGTGTCAAACTATAAACCGATTTGGCCCAGCGTCTCGGGTATCCCATGAAGCCATACATTGCGAGTGTTGATGTCGTCGTGTCGACTTAAAGCCGATGCTGTGCGGACTTCCGTTGCGACTTGGTTAGCTTCGCCTCGGGTTTTTCGTACCGCGGTACAAGTCGCGATGCTCCCAATTGGTCGAATTATATCGATATGTCGACAGCCACATCGTCGTTGACGACCTCCAAAAAGATGACTCGTCGCGGCCAAAACGAAGCGGTACAGTAACATGTACGCCATGGAAACTCTTGTTGGGCCATATACCAGAAGTCGATAGCTAGGGCCTTTTACATGTCCGACCAGTTATCGATGACTGCCGAGTGTATAGCTTGAGCTGCGACAGATGGAACGGCACGACATTATCTAAGGAGCATTGCTCATAATTTGGATCAATCAAGATTTGGATCGAAAATTTAGTTTTCCTCACACTACAACCAGCACGATGACCGCACTCGAGGGGTTATAGGCCCAGATTGCAGCTGAGGTCTAGGGCTAGCCGTAGACCCCAAGCTCGTATGATACGCTGACCGGAGCCAGTCTCGGTGAATTGGCACGCGGCGGGTGGTCGGAAGTGTTTTTTAAAATTATGAAGTTTTCAGCACGGCACAGGTCTACGCACCACCCGGGTGCACGCCACCTCCACCAACGCACTGGACTGCACAGCTGACCAAGGCCCGTCCGAGCCCCGGCAGAGTAGTTGCGAGGCCCGCACTAAGGTTGCGGGTCGGTTTTGAGTGCGCGTAGGCGGTCGTTGCCTGTCCGAAGTATTTGTGCCAGTGCGAGTAGCCGAGTCGGAAATAACAATGGCGTATGTAGTACGCGCGATCTGCCGCCTCGACCGCGGCGAGTGCAACCCACTCGACTTTCGCAAGTATGGCTTGCCAGTCGCTATTCCTGCTGTCCCTGCTCGCCCCCGCCCCTCCTTCTCGTGGCTGGGGCGAAGTCAAAGGCCGTTGTGGCAGCCCTCGCTGAGGGGGGAGCCTACAAGCCGGCCACCCGCCGTGCCGGCGGTTCCAACGTAACTACCAGCCATGGCAGTCGATCCGCAGACTCTCGCGTTGCTAGCCACCCTTTCCAGCCATCTTCAGGCTTCGGGTGGCGTTGTGTGACCTGTGGCACCCACATGGTGTCGTTATGTCCAGTGAATGCCGTCGAGAGTGACAACATAACGCATCGAGGCGGAAAACCGGCCGCAAGGCGCTGATCCAAATTGTAAAAAAAAACTCGGATTTGTGATTTACGACCTACCCAGTTGCCACCGCTCATAATCGCGCGCTCGGTGTATATCTGTCCATGCCCCTGTAGGGGTGCTTATTTAGCCCTGTGGCCGGACAAGGCGCTAGGACTTGTCCCATTAGGTTTGGCCAAAACCTCGAGCTGTGAGGCCGAGAAAGGCTGCCTTCAACTTCAAACCTGGTCAATGCTCCTTACCCCGCAAGTGCGAAGTTATATCTCGGTCGGGCGATCATTGCCAGAGGCGATGGCGATTCGATCAGGAAAGCGCTGACCGTAGTCGGCAGTCGGGTCGGCCGCTACTTGTGGGCCGCCGACAAAAAATGTATCAGATTTTCGTTCACTAGTTGCTCATCACGGTAAGGCCAACGAGTATCATTCTTCAGCTCAAAAAAATTCACTCGAGCCTCGTACAGAAAGCAGTCCGTTCCATCGATAGTCACATCGTTGAACATCTTCAGGTCAGCCGAATTCATAATTATTCTGGTTTCAATTTGCAACATACGTACAACGAGTTCGCGAACTGACATGTCGATATGTGTCGAGGTTCCACACGGCAAAAAAGTATTGTAATGATTCGGCGCAATTGTCCTCATTCCGTCTCAATCCGCACCAGCTCCAGTGCTTGAATAAGTCACAATCACAAATGTTGCGACATCGATCGTCGTCGAAGGGCAGTTTCGCGTCTGCGTCCCTCTCGAGCTGCGCGCCGGGAAACTTGCGCCTCATCACATCACTCAGTATACAACAAACGAGGGTACTTGCAGTAAAAAGACTTGAAGATCCTAGACCAACAATCGCTCCGAAACCAGTGTGACAGTCTCCGCCGTTTAGAGACTCAGATAACAAACAAATGCGGCGTGCAGTGGTGGTACAAAGACGAGAGGCTACATTGTTTTGAGAATTCAAATATGATTCGATACAAAGATACCACCACGCACCCGCTGCTATACATACTATGGCCGGCGTCGGCACCGGTCGTTAGACCAGCATGCCGAGCGACCTGCTACAGAAGCACGCTCGCTGCAAAGAGCGTCACCGTGGAAAGCCGAACATATAAGACAAAACGTCTGCCTCGTCTTTGTAAGGCATCAGTCAGTATATTGTCTGATACCGACAAATGCGAGCACATATACATACGGACCTCGGGTAAACAATCATTACATCACCTCGGGTAAACAATACCCGGTACGAGTTCTAGTGCGCGCGACGACGTGCGCGCTCTCGCACTAGTACCTATTGTACCCGTAGAATGTACGTGGTGTACTTATAGAATCATGCTGCGGTATTGGTATCCGTACAATATGATGCCAAAGATAGTGCATGACGGGCTACACATTAGAAGCGCTATAACTGTCACGTCTTGGACTTCAACGATAAATCTGGCGCCCGGGACATACAAGTACTTGTTACAACGGAGTTATTGACGGCTGCTCTCCCGGAAGACGACGACTTTTGGCAAGAAACTGCGGTGGAGGAGTTGCGCTCAATGATTGAGGTGCGTATATACACGACCCCTATATATCCATTATTGGCTGAGTAGTGCCACACGTGTTATGCACTGGTGGAGCACAAGTACTACGTGGCGAAAGAGATAGACCCGCAAGTTTCGTACGAGCTAGTAGACTCCATCTGCACCTAGATAGCCGCCCAGTACCGGTACCCACACGTTTAGCGCCGCACAACCAACAACCATGTGCTGCCAGCGACTAGATGTGATATGTTGTGAAATGCTAGCATTGTAACGAGGTAGTGGTACGTGCTCTATAACGATGTTCCAATTGGTGTAAATGCACACCTTCATGCACATCATGTCCCTGCTACACAATATGGGGACCATTGCCAGTGCCTTAACTTACCCCCCCCCCCCCCCCCCCCCCCCCCACACACACACTTTATAGTGTTCAGAACATTACTTTAAACAGTCGGGCGGAAGCTACCAAACTTTTAGGGCGGGGGGGGGGGGGGGCGGGGGGATCGGAGGTGGCGGGGGGGGGGGGCTCCTAAAACGGGACATTAATTCTCAGTGGCCTAATCCGTATGCGCGTTTCAATCAGCAAAATAGCGAGCAGCAAGCGATACCGGGACATGACCGGTACAAAGTATAGGTACCAGGTATATATATATATATATATATTTAGTAATCGTACGGGCTAACCAGGTAGCACCTATCACCTTGAGCAACACGCAAGGTCGACGCGACACCCATGCCCCACCTTTGAGTGGCACATTTGGCTCATGACTTCGGTCTAGAGGTGGTCGTCCGGTTTTCACCCGCGGGTCAGTCACACATTGTGGGGTTGAAAATGATAGGTTCCTTGTAAAAAAACTAATACTTCATATGGTATGCGCGACATTACAAAAGTATTGCTGAAAGTACTGCGGCGCGCTGTCGCGCGTCTTTGGGCGACCCGATGGTGCCCACCCGCGAGCCCCACTACTCCGACCGCGCGCCCGGTCCCCGAGCCGGCTCAGTGCACGAGGGGTGTCACAAACACAACCTACACCGGAGAACTCAAACATCGGCCCTTTGGTGGGTCTCGTTCCGCCTGTACTGGTATGTAGACGGGGTCATGGCGGGACAACGGTCAGGTGGCCTAGTTCGCGCGAATACGAAAGTATTGCTGAAAGTACTGCGGGACGCTCTCGCGCGTTCGGCGCAACCCACGGGCAGAGGTGGGCATTGGAAATTTTCTTGAAAAACAAAAAAAGAGAAATTTCGGAAATTTCTGGAATTTCCATCGACCCCTGTGGAGGAAAGGGAAGCACCACCGCAACAGTGTAACTAAACTATTGTTCTGCGTGTACGTGTATATGTACTCATTTACACCAAAGGGAAGCCACAATGTTTAGTAGGGCAGATACATTTGCAAGGTCAATAGCATTATAATCCAACATCGATTACAATCAGTAAACATAATCACTACGATACACCAAAGGCGGGGCTGTAGATGGCAATATTGGCTACGGCACGGCACTCCCACTCTGCTCGCATTGACGTTGTGCTGTAGCATTTATACCATCGGCATCACTACCAACAACCAATTGATGATGGTGTTGAGCAACAACTTGTTGATTGACCATATTTTGTTGGAACACACTTTGCTGTTGTTGGGCAGCAACATGTTGGAACAATGGCGCTGCTCCTGAAACGCCTTGCATAAGGTGTTGCACTGCGCTGCCACTGTGTTGCTGCAAGGCAAGCATTTGTTGGAGGCAAGCTTGGTTCAGGTGAATTGTTTTAGACGTTGCTGCTCATAGGCATGCGCAGTCAACCATCCAGTTCGCTTCAGCGGCCGCGGGCTCCGAGCGGCGGCATGGATGGCGCACTGGAGGTGGTTGGACAAGTGGGCCCTGTGGGGCAAGCCGGCGCGCAGTCAGTAGCCGGGCATGAATCAGCGCGCGCTGACAAGAGGGGTGCGCGGCGATACCACGCATGCACTCAGCGCATGCACTACGCACTCGCGCAGGGGTCGCAGGCAGCCGCAGCACGGCAGCATGCGCGGGCTGCGGGCGGGGGCGCGTACGTCGGGTACCTGGGCAGCGAAGTAGCGAAGCAGCTAACCATAGAAAACATGAAAGCAAGCGGGTGCGGGCGCCGGGCGGCCCGGAAGGAAGGCGGGCTGTCGGTGCGGAAATGGATGGGCAAGCATGGACACTCTGGGCGTGCTGTGGGCATGTGGCTTCCCCGTAGCACTTTGGCTACATACTGCGGACTGTGGAGCCAGGCCGGCGAGGGGAGAGACCCAAAGCGGCGGGAGGATGGGCCACTGGGCCAGTGGTCGGGCATTGGGGATGTCAGTCAGCTAACTGCACATACAGCCGCAATCACGCCGCAATGCCGCGCATATTGCCCCATGCTCACCTGCTGGCTGTACGGGTGCTCAAACTCATCACCTACGGGACGCTCTGGGCCCCGCCACGTCGCCTACGGCACGAGCCCCGGTGTTTCAGACATGGAAATCTGAAATTCCAATGGAATTTCCAAAAGGTGGAATTTCCAGCAATTTGCTGGAAATTCCATCGAGCCCTGGTGAGATTTCCCGCAAAAGCCCATCTTTGCCCACGAGTGCCCGCCCGAGCCCACTCCCCTCTATGCGCCCGTTCTCGCTATGAGCCATCTTGATGGTGTGAAATTGGTATCCCATCATAGCCTAGAACCGAGAACTCAAAACCTAGCCCTGTCGGTGAGCCTCTTGCCGCACGTGCTGCTAGCGAGACGGACTCGTGGCGGGGTCGCGGTCGATAGGCATTAAGCCTAGCGTGAAGTGGCGTGGACCTAGGGGTCTCTCAAACCGCAAGGGCCGACCGCAGCAGCCAGGACCACCCCGACTTACTCCGCACGCCATACGTTGTGTCGCGGCTAAGCAGCTTGGAGACGCAGCAATGTGCCCGAATAAGGCCGTGGTGGGGTGCCTCCCATCGCCGCGTTTGCTCAGAGCGTTAATTCGCTCTCTCGTTGTCCTCCGTAATAAGGATCCATAAGTGGATAGAGCGCATGCCTGGCCCCACACAGGTCAGACACCGCCTTCGCCCACTCTCCTAACCTTTGGGGGGGTTAGGATAAGACTTTGGAGGCCTTGAGTTGGACCTTGTCAACCCATGGCTTGGCTGTCCAGGGCCGACCAGGCGAAAACGCAAGAGCATGTAGTGGTTAGACACGGGTGTACGATGAGTAATTTTAACTGGTAGGAGGACTCGTACACCCCTGCACATAAGTTGGGGTCCCTTTTCGGCAGTCTCAAGACTTCAGAAGTCTAGGGTACCTGAACGTAGGGCATATGAGATGAAACCCTGGAATCTCAGAGGGTTTTATAAAACCTGCATGACGAGTGGCTCAAATCGAAGCTTAAAGACCTTTGACTAAAGAATCACGCTGCACTTGGTGCGTGGATGGGCGTCGCCTGCAACTGCACCAAAACCGGGGTCGGTATCACGCACACGCCGACGCGCGTGAATAGACAACCAAACGGCGGGATGGCCATGAACGCGTGAGGAAACACATTGGCGAGGGGCTCGGGTGCATTTGGTTGGGGTGCAGCCGTGTGGGCGGCGGCCAGTACATGTCGCGTTGCGATACTGGCATGGCATCAACGTCGGCCACGCGCAGCAACACCCCCTTGGCTTTAAAACGCTATAACTTCTCAGGGTTTGCTCAAAAAAACTTTTTAAGCATACCACGCGATTCCTCGTTCCAATCTGCGTCGAAAGCAGTCTTCTAAAATAAACAATCGGTTTTTTTATTCCCCGGAAAAATCCCCAAAGATGATCATCCAAGTTGCCCCTCACTGCCTCATGTGCCCACCCATATCGGGCTCGTGGCTTTTGCGCCAAAGTCCGTGTCTAAGCCCCATACTCAGTTGCGCGAGAGAGTTATGTATGTGGATGACCACGGACCACCAACACTTGGCATGTGCCACCTCCTAGCGATACCACACATCTACCAACCAAAATGCCATTTTCCAAGGCATTTTTCAAGGAATTTCATATTAATCAAAAATCCACGCCCCTACCGCGCCACCCCGCCCACGAAACGGTGCAACTGGCATTCCACCACGCGCCCCCATAGTAGAGCATTGCCCTACACCAAGGGGGCCATCGAGCGCCTCTCCTACGTGCGTTCGCCGCAGAAACAGCAGCATTTTCACCCCAAAACTGCTCCCCACAGTGGCCAACTTGTCGTTGGGGTGTCACGTCGTGCCTATAGCGACATGCTTTCAGTGGCCTACACGCACGGTGTGTGCAACTTATGCCAAGGGCCGTATCCACCGAGTTTGGTGCGAACGAGTGCCGCTATTTCCATAGGTTTGGACGGTTGGCGCAACCCACAACTTTCTGCTGGCGCCAACGCATCATGCAATGAATTTCGCGTTTTTGAAAGGGCGCCCACAAATGGTCGTGTTGTCGCGCGGTGGGTGTATAAAAGCGCACAATAGGCGTTCGCACGAACTATTCCCACTGTAGTTAGCATGTATGCACATGCACCGGCGTTTATCCTCGCCCATGCATGCGCTTTGCGATCGAAAATGCAAAACCCGGACTTATGTGGAGGGGTGTAGTAGTATCACGTGTCGTACGCGCATCGATGCTGATACATCAATTAATACCCCCCCGCCCGAGGAGAGATCGATTAGTGACGACGAGACGACGAGCATTTCAGTACCTATAACGGGATAAGCGCAGTATCAGAGCGTATTTAAAAGGCGGATTAATCGGTGTTCTCGGATGTGCGCGTTGCTTGACGATGATGTCCACTGATGATCACTGATGTTGACCGATGATCATCACTGATGTTCCTTGCTGGTAGTTAGGCGCTTTGCATGTAATCGGTTGTTTGATATGATGTTGCTCGGGCGGGGGGGAGGGGGAGGGGTTGCGGGGCGGTCGCTTGGAAAACCAGAATATATGGAAAAAGCTGGAAGGGTGGCGAAACACGGCCAGGGCAGGCCTCGCCGTATGAAATTTTGCCACTTATACCCCCGCGCTAGTAAGGATTATATGGCGAGAAAGCGCGGGGGTATCTCATGTCAAGCAGATACAGTAATACCATCGATCAGCACATAAAGCAGCATCATCATCAGTCCACATATCGCGCGCTACTACTTGTAAAATTCGCCGGTACGCGCTACAGTACGTGTCGCGCTACAGTACGCGCGGTACAGATATGGCCAACACTTTATTCAGCATGCGGCGTACCCACGGCGCTGGTACGCTCGCCACTCTGGCAACTGGTAACGAACCTGTTGCTCCTCGTGTGCATGCCTGCCACTTTGTACCTCCTCCCCACGCACCCACCGTCAAGCGGCCCACGTGTGGCTGCGTATCTTGCTCGCGCGACCAAGAATTCCGTTTTGCTGCATATCTCTTCCCCGCCTCTACCCGCAAACTTGTATCACCCGTGCTGCCCGACCTCGGTGGCGCTATGCACGGGCGCGCGCCGCCGGCGGCAGAGGACCAGCGGCAGCTCCTGCCGGGCGAAATTCCGGGGATGCACAAACATCGCAGCGAGCAGGCCCCGCATGCTCGGCATGACCTCGCAGGAGCGGTGCCGGTTCTCAACCCCCTCGAGAGCCTTGCGCGCGACCCGAGGCCAAGTCCGCACGAGTCTTGTCTAAATGTCAACTTACTGAAGGTGACGGGTGTGCCAGGACTCGCCCCCAGCGACTCGCTTTCAAGCCGAGGCAGGCGGGAGTAGCTTGCTTTCGTCGTACAGCGATGCTGTATCGTACGTAACACCGGCGTACAGCAGGCCCAGTAACAAGCTGTGCAAATAGTAATACAGCGCGACACGTTGCTGCCACGGACGGCGATCTTTCCACCTCTACCTGCTTGTAGTGCCGCCCGAGCTTCAGTAGGGCGTACAGACATACCGCGGCCGGAAGTTGAAAGTCCTTTGCGTTTTCGGTCACTAGCTTGCTTGTGCACAGCCTGCTGCTGCTGTGGCGGTGTAGGGATAACTGAGACGCGGCTGCTGCGACCCCCCTGACGCTATCAACCGCTTCCGGGGCGATGTTGGCCGCAGGAGCGCATCGAGCTGGAGCTGTCGCTGAAGCGCGAGGGGCTGCGATTCCTTCTCACGCTGCTTTTCGGGTTCCTATTCGCGTATGTGCATCTGTTCGCCTTCGCTCCGACTGATCAATACGGTACGCCGCCCAGCTGCCGTGCTGTGTAGCTCCCTCCGTGCCGTCACGGAAAGCCCGAGGATATTTGCTCGTCATATATTTGTCGTACCACCCATATAAAACACGATGTTCCACAGACGTGCGACAGCCAAACGTAAATTTATCAGGGCGTTCCTCGTCGCTGATATCTGCTGAGAGCGCTAGAATCGGTGCCGTCGTTGCAGAGACCAGCTGGTTAATCACCGAGAGGCTCGGGCTGGCGAAAGCGGAGAGACTCGCGTCGACGCGCGAGGCCTATGGCGCGTTGATGGAGACGGCGCGAAGCGCGCGCGCCTTCTACCCTCTCTCCAGCGTTTACGTCGCCAACGGGCTCGCGAAGGTATGGAGTTTCGCACAACCCCCTCCCCCCTCCTCTTCTCTTAAACACATCCGCCACTTGCTCCCGGACCTTCTCAGTGCATGTATTTCTCGCGAACGCGCGGCTGTGCGAAACATATTTTTACGGTGGTGCTTTTGGCCCCGCTGGCGCTGCTCACACCACAGACAATCTTGGAGGGGCGGAAGAAGTTCCTGAACGGGCCTCGGCTGGTCCCCCTCGACAACCACCCGACCCTGCCGATGGAATGGACGGTGTACTTCAGGCTGAGGCTCGACGACTACAAGAACACCAAGCCCAAGAGGCTGCAGCTCATGTCACAGCGCATCAAGAAAGGAGGGGCGGATTTCACCTGCTGGGGGCTGTACTCTGAGGTAGACCACAATTCGGATCATATGGATATTTGCCTGCTGGATTTGCGCGCTCCAATGCTTTTGCCATGTACACACACCCGTGTATTGACGTCTGGTGTAATGCGCACCGCAGTGTGCCGAGGTTTCCCGCGACTGACCCCAATTAATATGTACCCAGGGCCTCTACAAGTACGTCTTGGTCTACGGCGGTCACAATCTTGAGGGAGGAGCAGTGGAGCTTGGGTTTACGTTCGATCGCGACACTGCTCACACGAATCCGCTGGGCCTCAGCCTTCTCGCGCTTAACTGTGAATGCCACTTCACGGCTACCGTCATGCTGGAGGTAGGAGTTTCTCTCCACACTCATTGATCACCCTTGACATGCATGCCCTGCCGCATTGCCCACCGTGTTGCCACCTCAGCTGTACAATTCCACCCATACCGTCTGATTATTGGCTCGGCTGCGACTCGGCGACAGCTTGTGACATCAGTAAGATCAGGCCTGTCTTGCCCTGCCGGTGTTGCTTGTAGGACGCTGGAGAGATGTTTGTCCTGGAAGACTGGGCAAGGAGGTGCTCCTGCCTGGCGTTGTGAGCCAACAGCTCCCGGACGGCACCCAGCCCACGGACTGCCGGGGCGGGAACTACTACCTGGGCGCCGAGGGACTGGAGCTGGCAAATTTTGAAGTTTCGCCCGTTCGAGCTGACAGAGGCCACGGTGCGCCACCGCCATCCCTTGCGTGATGAGTTCCCAACGCTCATCGAGCGCATTTGTTTGTGCACTTCCCTGCTCTTGCAGCTAGAAAGGAGTCTTCACTCATATGCTTAATTGACTTGCTGTTAACTCTTCTTGACCCAGTTTCCAGCAACGTGCAAAGAAGGTGGAGCCAGCCCGCTGTCCTCTAGCTTGTCATCGGGGCCGTCATCGCCCAACCCGCTCCCGACGGGCGACCAGCCGAACAGCTTACCCAGACGGAAGGCGGCACCGCTCAGCCAACGCACGACCTAGGTGCTACACGCGCGGACACGCTCGAGGGGCTTGGTTCAGGCTCTCGGCGGCCCATAACGACGAAGGGAGCTTGAAGACACCCGGCCTTCTGAAGGACGAGCTGTTGGCTCCTGACACTGAGGGCGCGCTCGGCCCCAACTCCACCGAGTCCGAGTTCCTGTGGCTTTCCGACGCCGAACCAATGGTGTCAATTCTCGCAGAGGGCGAGGTGATGCAGCTTCCTCGGGGGACGCCGCCAGTAAACTCCTCCCTGTCCGCCAGCCTCAGCGATGCCTTCGCGGAGCTGATGGCCAATGGGCAGGACAACTTCACCCTCTCCTGGTGGGCTGCCGCCAGTCTCATTCGGCCTGACGACGCTGAAGAGACACGAGAGATGATAACGTTTGAGGACGGTGCCGGCAGCGGCCTGCCTCACTTGACGGTAACACAGCCCACCGCCATATATATCATGCCAACCCAACAAAAGCAGGCTGGAGA